>APFE031328869.1:217560-235687 GCA_000404065.3 Pinus taeda
TAAGTGGATGGTCAGTCGAACAGACATGCCAGAGAAAGGATGGCGACCTCAACAATGCTAACAACCAAGTCTGGAGAGATCTGGAAGGCTGGTTGTTAGAACAAATTCACCCAAACAGGATCAGCGCGGGTGAAACACTGAGCTGGCGCGCTGACATCGCAAATCAGATATAGAGGAAGTCTGGTCAGCGCGAAAAAGACAAACGGAGGGTGCGCTGTTCGTAAAATGGGACCAGCGCGGAAAAGACGTGTGCTTCCGCGTTGGCAGCGCAGCAGATACATTGGCCTCCGCCTGTCAGCGCGGTTATTTAATTAACAGTCGCGATGATTCATTTGACTTAGGCAAAGAGGGTTTTTTAGCCATTTTGAGGAGTATGAGTATAGGTGAATGTGGTTTCACAACACAGTAGGGAGACTGGCATAATGGCAGTGACATTTTACTGTGTAACATATATTATGCTCTCTCTTTGTCATTTTCATGGTTGGACTCTTGTGGGAGAAAGCTTTATTGTATATTGTACATCTATCTCTGCAATTTAAAGAAAAGGAAGGCCAGGGTTTTGCAGACATCATTGTGGATTCTTGTGGATTGTTGTGTTGATGGTGTGTTCTCTACATGTTTTTGTAAGTCTGTTTATGTATTCCACATCTCTCTTTTGCTTCTATTTGGACAGATGAAGTGGTAAAGTTTGAATTCATGCTTTGACATGCTCAGCTTTTTAGTTTGTTCAAAATTTATGTTTTCTACTGTCTAGAGAGGATTCAAATGGTTGATTGCCCTCTTTAGCTCCTTCTCTATCAACCCTGATCATCCATCTCAGATTAAGGCATCAGCGCTCACTCCTACCTTGCCCCAAAGATCCCCCTGCAAAAAACTGTGCTCAATCCCCGCACCCTGAATTGCACTCCCTCCAATTGCCGCCAAAAACCCAAAAATCTTTAAATCAACCCCCTTATCAATTTACTAGCCTAATATCTTTGATCCTAATTGGTCAGCTTATCATATTGAAAGATCTACCGAATCTGACCCGAGAGAGCCTTCTCATACCTCGTAGGGCTAGCTACGAGGTGAAATGGTTTGATGTAGCCTTGAGAGTTTGTCTATCTCAGCCTAGGTGAATTCCAAGCGCTAACAGATTACATACACATATGTAACAGCTTGCGAAGTTGTCAAAATATGTTGTTGTGACATTAGATACTTACACTGACACTTAATGGAAATAAACCAAACAAAACAAATTACTGATTCCACTCACAACATTGATCAATAAAAGAGAGTTAACTTGAAATGACTTCAACATTAATTATACTTAAATCTAAATAATTGATATCAAGAAAATTAATCATTTATATTGAAAATAAAAGTTTAACCTTCATCAGAATATCACATATATTTAATTTTTTTTTTTATAAATTAAAAATAATAAAAAATCTCATTAAAACATCTAAGTACACATATAATCTTAAATTGCTTTCACAATACAATTTTTTTAACTTCAACCACTCCACCCTAGCCAACTAAAACGATGGACGATGTGGACTTATTCAATGTTATGAACGTAGCCAATACATAAAAATTACCGAAATTACGCCACCTTAACCAACAAGTTTGTTAAAATAAAATAAAAATACATAAATATATATTTGTAATATTATATAATATTGAAACACGATAATATTATGCATGTTGTAAATCAATACATTTCATTATAACAATGTTATGCGAAGTACACAATTATGCAAGTTCTACAAACTTAGGAATCCGATACAACGATTCATGCCTTTGAACGCTATGGTGACCAATTTACAATTATGGGGGTGGGGCCGACGATACTTAGTAAATCTCATTATCCAAAACTCATCAAATGGTATTAATACTCGCTCAGCCACGGCTTTATCAAACATGAAGCCCAAGGAACTCGCTCAGCCACGGCTTTATCAAACATGAAGCCCAAGGAACTCTACTTTTGATTATTTCTTTCTTGCGTTCACCTGCAAATATCGCTGCAACGAAACCAGATTAATTGAAGGGTATCTATATTCCCCTCCACTCATACCTCATGCCGCCTGCTAAACGAAAGTTAAGGCAAACCTTTTAACTGGTCCAACATGTTGGCTCTCCAGCGGAAAGTGCATGTATCCAATGCCCAGAATCTGCCAAAGAGAAATATTCTTCATGTCTGCCGTAGCTGCTCGATGCAATCTATGCCCATCAATAGTTCCCTGCCATGGGTTAGGCATGGACACCTTCAAAGAATGATGTGAATGTATATTGCAAGTTTCTCTCAGACTGCAGCTACTGAGGAGTCATGGCTAGATTATCTGACCATTTCATCGCCCCTTTGTACACGATGATCTTTGAATAAGATCCGCCTTGCATGTCCCATGCAGCAATGGAGGCGTTGTTGAACGTTGCAGATTATTACACCTCACCCGATGGCACCTTCATCAAGATGTATAGTGTGGAGAAAGCTCTACATGTGTTGCTGAAGTTTGCCACAGACAAGCTGGTCATGTAGGAGTTTGCATACCACATCTCGACAAGGTTATCAGCTGGATTTCATAGGAAGAAGAAGGAACTGTGGCCCTTGCTTCCTTTATGAATTGGGTTGTATGCGATCCAGAGTTTGAAAGAAGCGGATGTCAAGGTCAAGGACTTCAAGAAATTTAAGTTTGGCACCGAGATTTTCAATCCGTACGATCCACATGGCTTATGCAGGGATCATTGTGCAAGAGTGTAGTATTCTTGGATCCACGGGGCATGTCATTGGCAAAGGAAGACCCATGGAGATACTGTTATAACTCCTCTAGGCTCAATGAACTGGTCAACATGGCAGTAGAGTGGCTAGCAACACTACAAGGAGTAAAAACAACAACAGCAGCAAGTAACAAACCTATGCAAGACAGGCAAGAGGAAGATTGTCGAAAGCACAGAGACAGAGCAAAGTTACAAGTTTAAGGAAGGTCCACTTGTGGAAAGAGTAGCTTTGGAGATAGATGCAAAGAGGTGACAACACGACAAGAGAGTAGCACAAAGAAAGAGGGAGAAACAATGACTAGAAGAAGCAGAGAGGAAGTTGCAGGAAGTAGAGAAGAAGCTCAAAGAAAAACAAGAGCTACGCAGAAGAGAGAAGGAAGCACATCATGAACATGAACAAGAACAGGAGGAAGTACAAGGCACACAGATAGTGCAAACTGCGCCGATACAGGTTGAAGACTCTGAACCAGAAGCAGATGAGGAACAAGGTGAGCAACCGCAAGAACAAAAACTTGCTCCACAGGATGAACCGATAGTAGAACAGATGGACATGGAGATGGAGTAGCCAGAATAGGATTAGGACACCGACCTCGTGCCAAAAGCAACCGAGGTCACCCCACAGGATTCACCAGCTCTAGCAACAGAGCAAGTCCCTAGTGAACAAGGGGATACCATTCTCCTTGAGGATAATCCAAGAACATATGTGTACAACATAACTTTTGATCATTCACAACACAGAGTTGTACAAGCACGTAGAGCGCACACCCTAGATGAGCATGCATCACTGGTGCACTTTGAAGAACAGATGATTGTGTCAAATGTATGAAGACATCCAACTACCTTGGCCGATGCTAGAAAGTCTTATGTTGAAGCCACAAGCTCGAGTGTGAAGTCCTTAATAGTAGAAAATGAGCACATGACTAGGGAGTTGTATGCAAGCAGGCAGACAGAGGAATAATACACAAGATCTGCTAGAGTAGAGATGAAAAAAGTGATATTTGCTGAAGTATCGACTCTTGAGACTATCACACAGAGACTGTATGATAGATTCATCACCATGTACAAGGCATTTGTCCATCTACATGGTCATCAGCAGCGTTGCACTAAGATAGCAACACTCACAGATATACATACTGTTGTTAATCATGTACAGACATGGACAATGAGGTATAAGGGAGCCCCACTTAACTTGCACAAGATGATGAAGCCACAGGTAGAGTTGGACAAAGAACACATCCAGAGTTTGATTTGGAATTATGAAGAACTCTCACCACTCATCACCGGCTTGGTACACACGGTTGTTCAGAAGTTTGGACATCGTGGTGAGAAAGTATGGCACCCCATCAATTGGTATGCTAACCAATGCCAAAGAGAGGAACCAAGTCAAACTAGAGCTTGATGTGTACTTTGACCAGTTGATGCTCATGGCCACCAGTGCTTATTTGCAAATCAACGCAGATAACATGCGGATGCACATCATCGCTCTGGCCTTTCTCGAGACTAAGTTGCACATGTTACAGGATGAGTTGGACAGAGGTTCCAAATCAGTATACCCAGAAGCAATGGAGGCAAGAGTTCATTTCTAGGAAGACATCATCAAAGAGTACGCAGACACCATTGCACACTACCAAGTATGGCATCAATTCATTACTAAGGGTCATGGAGAGGATGTTGATGAGCTAGTCTTTACATAGCTGATTGAGTCATAGTGTTGTCTTGTTTGGCTGACTCAAGCCATTTTTGTCCCACATGGGTATATGTGGTAAATGTGTTTTTGTCAACATGATGTAAAGTGAAATTCCAAGTGTCATTAGTGGAATGAAAACAGTTAGATGTAATGTAACTAGTTATGTAATGAAGTTGAAGAGTCATGAGGGTAGTCCAAGAGTCACAAAGGGGAATGTCAAGGGTCACCCCACCTTTGTTAGAAATAGAACCTCATAACTCATAAAATGGGCTTTTGGGAGCCAAGATTTTGCTAGGCATTGCTTAAAGAGATCTTGGAGAGTATTGCAGGTTACTCTTCAAATCTTTATCCTCCAGCTTTCACATCCACAATAGTTCAAAGGCGCAGCACAGGGCCTGTGACAGCGTATCTTTCAGATGCATCTACCGTTATTGGAGGGTACTCAGGAGCCAAAGAAATGGTCTAGCTCAGTAGAGACCTTGGCCACGACACTGACGGGCAGACCATCTATTGGTTATCGCATCAGGGAGAGCCCCACATCGCTGCCACAAGGGTTGGAAGACAGCATGAATCTACCGTTATTGCAGGGTACTCAACAGCGCCACCAATGCACGCCCCTCTATTCCGTACTCCACAGTTTTCACAGAACCCACAGGCAGAGCCTGCTATTGCTGCTACAACAATTGTCGGACAAGATGCATCTACAGGGTACTCAGCAGCACCAATGCATTCCCCTCCATTCCGTACTCCACAGTTTTCACAGAACCCACGAGGGGTTACATCCACAGGTGGACTAGGAACAGGCAGTACTGCAGGTTACTCTTTAAATCTTTATCCTCCAGCTTTCACACCCACAGGTGGACTACGAACAGGCAGTAGTGCAGACACGGCGAATGTGCCGGAGGAAAAGGAGAGAGATGTAGGCAGTCGATTGAAGCCTAGTTCCATTGCTATACACAAATTTCTTCTCGACAAAACTACCAGCTCTGAGAACAGCATACGAGAAGCGTGCGGGGATTCTCCCGACACTAGCAAAGCGCTCAGAGAAGAAGCGGATTTATATTTCGTTAAAGCAAATTAGGTTTAAGAATTGTGCAAATGCAGAGATATACCTATTTCATTATGCTCATGTATTTTTTGCAGGTTAGTGAAAGCAAACAAAGTTCAAAGGCTTGGCAGGGGCGGGAGAGCCGATCCCTATGTGTACATGGTCAGAATTAGTTTTAGTAGCGTTATATAGAATTAAACATTTTTGGTCCTAATCGCCTAATTTAAAATATGCAAATCTTCACTGTGGTTTTCTTGCTGGTGCAGGTTATGCTTCCCATTTCCGACCTCGAACTTCTAAAGGAGGGACAGGCGACGAAATCACCTGATTCAATTGAGAAGTAGATGGAAATTCCGTCACGATTCTTCGTGGCGTTCAGGTTTTAATTATTCAGAAATCCTGCGTAGAATTCTTCGACCTCTTGATGCATTTTTCATAAGACAATGAATTAAATGCTGCGTAGAATTGTTGGTCCTCTGCTTTGTTGTCAAGCCTTTACTAGTTCGATGGCTTTTTAGTTTGACGAGCCGTCGTTTTCTGCTTTTTGGTTTAAAATTCCCGTTTAAAAGAACTTTTGCATCTTTCAATTTCTCAAAGAGTTTTTAGTTTGACCAACCGTCGTTTTCTTTCTTTTTCTGCCTTTTGGTTTAAAATTCCGGATTAAAAGAACCTTTGGATCTTTCAATTTCTGCAAGAGTTGTGAACAATAGCGATTTTTTTATACAATGGCTTACCAAAAAAAACCCAACTTGCTTTCTTTCTCTTTTATTTTGCAGATGTACGGTTCAATGTGTAGTAATTTTAGTAACATACTTAGAAACCACGGTTAAAAATTTCTTACTTACAAATACAGGAGAGGCTAGGGCTGGTTTTAGCATAGTTTTATGTTTTTTTAAGTTATTCAGGGGAATTTTTTTTTTTTTTAATTTTTTTTTTTTGTAAAATATTGTTTCAATGATTATATTTTTAGTACAATTTACCACATCAATGTGCCGGTTTTTTTAGTACCTATCTAAGAAAACCACCTTTCTCAATATTCAAAGAGAGTTAAGGCTAATTTTTGTGTATACTTTTATGCTTTTTTTTTTAATGTTGTTCAGGTCGATTAATATTATTTATTTTTAATAAGAAAATGTTTATAATTTTATTTAATTAAATAATAAAACTATAGTATAACAAATTGAAATTGAATTGATTTATTATTTTTTATTTATATTTATTGAATTAAAGTGCTATTATGTTTTACATGATTATTTTTGTATCTAATGTTTTAGTATAACATCTCATTTAATGTGACATTTCCTATATAATAATTATTAGGTAGTAAAATTTGAGAACTTATATAGAGGATTCAAGTACCTAGAATATCTCATTACTATGTCTTAAAATTTTGTTGATATCATCATGGTGATATGCCAAGATCTCATTAGGTTGAACCCTCCTATTTGTCATTCATAAGATATTAGGGATAACGTGGTTTACATATAACATGCCACTAATTGCCATTTTATGCCTTGGGAAAATTTAGGACATGTTGGTTCCCTCCTTTACTCTTGAAAATTCTCCACTTCAGAGCCTAAGTTAAAACATTTTATGAAATTTAGATTTATTATAGAATTGCAACAATACCGAAATTTTTGCATGATGAGAAAATGGGTTATGAAATGTGATTGATTCTTTGTTTTAAAAAAATTATACATTTTATTTTTTTTAATGGTTGGGTATATGGGCAAATTTGTGTAGTGTAGTGATGATCCTTAGTATTGAAACAATAATGAAATCTTGCAAATAGTAGATCCTATTTTTAGTACAAATTTGAGTGAGTTGTAAACTACTACAAGAGTCCATGTTTTGCTACATGATATAGTCCAACGAGCGGGTGAACATGTTAAATGCGAGGTTGGAGGGATACAAAGCTAAGGATTAGTTGGAAAATGACCCAATACACCTCTCCAATGCATCATAGTAACTTGTTGAGAGCTTAACCTAGAAAAATGCAAGGTTGTAGGGTTCTTGTAGTTGCAAAGAATAGTGTAGGAAACAATGAATAGTGCATAATAAACAACAAATATACAATAGTAAAGGAAATGAACTAAATTTAAAGAGATAATAATACTCAACTAATGCTTAGCCACTACAAGAAAGATTGCTCATAAAACTACCTAATTAGCCTTGCATGAAAATAATTACAGTAGTGAATTTAGACCAAGCTAAGAGGACCCATGTATTCGAATCACCCATTATAGCCTTTTTTAGAGATTCCTCAGATGGTGAAAACAATCATCTACTTTAACATATAACACATCAACTTCTTTTACATTTTTTGACATCAATTGCACTATGGTATCTTCGATAGATGCATGGATTCACCAAAAGTGATAACTTAGAAACCTGTGTATCACATCACATTGAATGGGCCAAAATTATCTAACAGGTCAAGATCAATTTGCCATTTTTTATTCTCTGTAGCCTTAATTGAGAAGTTATGGAGCCTCCAAAGGACTCTTCATGTCCCCTTCCAATCCCTTATCTCATTAATGGTCCAATGAGGAGCCATGATAAGAGCCATGAGAGACACAAACATGAAATATTGATAACAACCTTATGCTGCCAAAAATTTCTTAAGAAATTAGCATCACCTTACCTATAGAATTGACAATTTGAGAGTGTTCTATAGCTTCTTTGAGAGAGAGAGAGAGAGAGAGAGAGAGAGAGAGAGAGAGAGAGAGAGAAAGGAAACTCCTTGCTGAGAAACTGGGAGGCATTGGCTAAGAGGCCTATGAAGTTGTTATATTCAACTTGATTATTGGTGCCTCACCCAAATGCAAACATGGTTTTGAAGAAGAAGAGTATGATCAAGATATTATATGGCCTATGCTTCTAAAATGAGATTTTGTGACAATAAATAGGTACCATCAATAAACCTGTGGTAATAAGTTTGTGGTTCATCCATTTATGACACAAGACATGAACATTGTTTAGTGTCCTTCATGATAGGGTGATTGTTTAAAAAAATGAAACTCTATACATAACAACATCCTAAGGTGAAATGATAATTATGGTTAAGGATGGAATTTTTGAGTTAGGAGCTATTTACAAGGTCCATGAAACAAGAGGTTTTTCCAAGATGTAGGCATATTTCAAGAGGTAATGATTGACTATGTAAGGTCCCTTCCAGATTTCTCAACTATGCCTAGCTTGGTTGAGATATCCACCGTGATGGTGGGGAAATGTTTGACATATTACCTTCTTCAAATGTTTCTGACACAAAGATGGGGTTTTCAAACCATTCAACATGTCCATTTATAGGGATGAAATCCTTGGTTTCCAATACATATATTATGTCCATTGGAAATGCAAATGGTGTGATTGCTTTTTTTGAGAGGAAGAAAGATGATGAATGGAATCCCATGGGAACTAAGGTGTTGTAATGGCCTCGAAAAAGGTGATGGAGGTGTGATTAGGCCATGATGCAGTGGTTGGCGCATTGAAGTACATAGATAGGTTGAGTCCATGTAGTCCTTGATGGTGTTACCCTAGATTAGGTGAAGCGATATCGATAACATGGAATGATGTGAAGATGAATTTAATCATTATTCATATGGAATAAGAAATGAAGTAGATTTGTTCTTACATGTTGTTAATACTATGCGATGGAAGTATTTCTCATATGGGAGTATGGGGTCTATTGTTGGAGGGTTCCAAATGTTGTGCTCGTGTCATGGGAGTTGGCCGCAAGATCATCATGATTTGGGATTGGGAAGAGACGATGATCCTCACTGACAATGCTTATAGGGCATTGGTTTATAAGAGTGAGAACATGTTGAAATTCCATAAGGAGTTTGCTTACCAATGAGGAATGAGTAATTTCGGTGGAAAGAACACATGGCCATGGTGCATGTCAATTATCATAAGAGGCAATGTAGTAAATGGTTTTAGGTGCATCATCAACATTTGGAAGAGGGCATGATGTAAAACAGCTAATGCATCCTTATACCTTGGGAGATCAAGACAATGGTGTGTGTAGTGTCGTTGCTACACACAAATGGCACAAGGATGGTGTGTAATCCTTTGATATGATAGAGGGTGGCATTTTATCTAGGGGGTGCAGAAGAGGGAATGGATACCTTGGTGGCATCAATAATGATCTCCATCTCTTCCAATGAGGCATATTGATTGGTAGGGTGTCTCAATACATCATATAATGTGCAAGTGGGATGTACCCTAGGAAAATTTGTTCTACCAAGGTCCTTCTTGGATTTCTTTTGCTCCTATCCTAAGGTGCCTTCCAGTATCTTTGTAAGGTTTGGTTTGCCTGGAGGTGGTAAATAGTATCTACTGGTGCTTGACATAACATGACCCATGGGTGCACCTCCTAACATAGCCAACATGGAAGGTGGCTCCAAATATTGGACAAGTGGTGCCAAAGTCATGTTGCACAAGGTAACAATTTCCATCAATTAAAATGAGATGAAACTAGGTGGGCATATAGAAAAGGAGTTTGAGTGATGGTGTATGGGAGGAATGGGGTATCACTTGTCATAGAATTTTTATAGTGAAATAATTTCTTATTTTGTTAAAAACTTATATTAAAAAAATAATTTTAGAGATTGAGTGTTTTTTAGTTAAACATCATGTGATTGAGTGTTTTGATGGTGAAGGTTGTAATGCAATTGTCTGCTACAATACATAATTTTAGTATTTTCTTGTACTTATAATTTGGATATTACCTAATAAATTTGTCTTAATCCTTGAAGCACTAAGTTGGTCCTTATAATTTAGATGTTGGATAATAGCTTCATTTTAATTTTTGATGTACCAAGGGGAATCAAATTTCTAAACATGCACTTTTTTTTAGAAGTATTAAATTTGAGGAAAGATTTGTTTTGTAAGTATAAAATTTGATGAAGAGTTTGCATTTTTAAATATTTGGTTTGATAGATAGTTTTAACATCTTAATTTGATTTTGAAATATTTGATTATTTAGATTTAATTTTAATGTGATAGGTACATTATGATTTTTAATAAAATAATGTTTGTAACTTAATTAATAAAAAAAATTATAGCATAAAAAATTGAAGACATTTATTATGTTTAACATTATGACTTTTTATTTATTTTATATTATTATTATGATTATTATTGTAATCATTTATGGATATCAACGTAACCCCATACATAAATTTTTATGTTTTAAATTTTTTATTGAATAAGCATTCAAATGTTTATTTTTGTTGAGAATCATTATTTGTAACAAAGAGGGTTCAAATAAATCCACATGAAGGTGATATAGGTAGCAAAATATGTGAGGGTAAATGTGCGTAGAAACACTCAAAACAAAACTTTACGGTAGGCCCTTGTTCTTAAGAGGATATCTAAGGGTGGTATAAATATTATTGTGATGGACAATGATAAGTGGTTGCAATATAATGATCTTGTCGGAAGTACCAGGGTGATACAATGTGAGCTAAAATTGAGAAAATGGTATGTGAGGTGAAATCCAACCAAGGGAAACTAGGAATAACCAAGGGAAACTAGGAATTGCTGCTAGGTAGCAGACACAAAAAATAGGGTGAAGATTTGTTTCTAAAAAAATATTTATACAATTTCCAAAAGAATTTGAAACTAGTTTTTGGATGTACAAACATGGAGGCGGGTGCCCCAAATGTGTAATGACATGTGCGATGGTGTGGGGGTCCCTTTGGCTAGTCTTAGTGTGGGGATATGAAATGGGGGGATCGCGCAAATGGTATACTGTTACAAGAATATGTACCCTAGGGCTTTGGGTTGGAACCCCAATAGAGCAAGAGAAAAATACAATAAGAAACACTCATATAACTCAGGCAAAATGCTTAAATAAAAAAACTATGTGAGAGCAACCATATCGGGATGTCCTTCGATCAGGTAGATCCCGCAGGGTTCAAATCCTCTGCAACTCCAATGTTGTCCAAACCTCAAAATTATTTAATTTAAACATACATAGCAATATATAGATAAAGTGTTTTAATGAAACTAACTTTATATCATATAAGAAAATGATTAGAACATTCATATATGAATTACAATAGTATCTGATGCATAAACACTAATCTCTGAAACAAGACAACGCTTCTTTTTATTGTAGAAAGCTATAACTAACATGGATAGAATTCACATGAGTCCTCTTCTTGCGGCTCCAAGTGGAACTATCCTCTAGATCTGCCAAGTCGCAGCCTTCAACAACCTCCTTCCATAACCAATACCATGTTATCTCAAGCAAGTGGGAGAATATCAACAATCAGGGAAACAAGGGTTTCCTGAAACTTGGGGAAGTGCTCAAAGCACAAGGATACTTTAGACTTATTTAGGGATAATCTCAATATAATAACTCTATCTATTCTCCTCTTAAGGCCTTCCCGTAGAAGTCTATTTATACTCCCAATTAGTTTTTTAGTTGAGAAACAGTTTGGAAATAGTTGGGCCATAGGCAATAGGAGGTAATCAATGGGTAAAAACTGTGTGTATTGACTAACCCACATGTACATGATTTTATCTCAAGGAAAATTAGCGTACGGGGAATAAAACATTGTTTTAAAATATTTGGACCAAGTCTGGAAGGAGGGGTTGCCCTAGGCCATAAAACAAGCATCACAAATACCAAGGGTGGTAAATGGTGCTATAATGGATGCCCCCTAATATATGAGGTCAGAAAGGGTACATGATGGTCGAAATGTATTAAGTATATGGAAAGAACCCTGCCGAGACTGAGAAGGACTTCACTAGAATTCAGCTTGACCAGCCATAAAAAAGAGATCAGAAATAAATTGCTATCTGAGGTGGGCATACCCATGCTTAGAGAAAGTTAAGCATGTTTGCATATCAAATACAAGTGGATCCACTATGTATACAAGTATAAAGAGTTGAAAGTACATAATGGATCATTTTATCATGACCAAAAAAGTATATGTCTGCATATCACATATAAGAAGATGATCAATGAAGTTGAAAGATGAAGCTGATCATTGATGTCAAAAACTGATCCCAATAGTACCAAAAGAACATGAAGGAATAAAATTATACTATATCGCAACTCAGATGCTAGCATGTAAGATGCCGCTATGAAGAACTGCAACATATACAGTGGATGGTGTCAACTAGCAGTAACAGGAGCAACTCGCAAGTGAACCAAAACATGTTGATCCAACTCGAGGTCTTCACCGACAGCCGTGGTACATTTCTACACAATGGGAATAAATGATCTGAGGTCGACCACGTGAGAAATTGTTTGATTACCGGTCATTGATGTATATCATTAACAAACGTGAGACTACTAATCAATAATGATAATGAGAGTCAAGGTACTTGGTACAATCTAACAAGTGCGGATGAATGAGCTAAAGTCGAACACCTTAAAGAATCTATCAATCAGGGGACAATGATGGTTTCCCACTATCGATAGTGAAGGAATCTGCCACTACTGACTGTAAACCCCAAGGTACTGCCAAATCGACTCTAGATCTTTGTCAAAGAGCAATGAGCCATAGTGGATAGGAAAATATTTGCTGGAAGGAAGGTATTAAGGCATCCTTCATCAATCTAGCGCAAGTGTAACTCGTAGGCCAATAATGTGGAAGGAATCAGATGAAAAAGATGTAGTAACCCAACGAAAACACATTTCAGTGTACATAAGATGTAGCTAGCGCACAATAGAAGCCCTTTGAACCAACCAATAATGAAAGTTGACATAAAGGCGAGGAATCCACTAGTAGGGTCAAATGCAAACCAAGGTACTGCATGAATCCCAATGTGTGTGTTGAAGAGGTAAATCCCCTTTGCAGATAGAGGCGATCCCTACTAGCCCAGATCGGGTCTAGCAACAATCTTCAAATTCTATAGCACAAGTTCCTAATTGCAAATAAACAGACCAGCGATGAAGGCCTACCTTGATTCCAACGCTATTGTTTGTGGGAGAGGTGGTTCTCTCATTCCTCTGCTCTGGTAGATCACAATCCTCACAATCTCCGTGAATGGACACCCGCACATACAAGAAATAATACAAACGCAAGCATAAAATCCAGTATACGCAACTATATGTCAGTCAGAAAAGACATAACTCATCATCATAAATAATAACAAGAGTGGAACCATAACCAATAGTCATTCATTAATAATCAATCAAAGGAGAGTACAACCAATGTTCTGACACCGGATTCTCCTTTGGCGGGTAGTCAGCAGAACATGTCTCGCAAAGCTTGTCAGGAATAAGGACAAGCCTCTCTCTTTGGATCTTGGACAATAGTCTCCTTGCTTGGATTTGGCCTTAAAGGAATCAAGAAGGCTCTTGCAGCATGAAGCTCTTGGGAATTTGGGAATTCTGAAACTCTGGAACTCTGGAACTATAAACTAAAAAACTAGCTTGCAAAGGAAATGGGCAAGCTTTTATAAATGGAGGAAGGGGAGTTGGGATCATAACCAATAATCATGGGATTGGCCATATCATCAAGGAAGCTTCAATGAGAGGTGGAAAACCACTTCCTCTCTATGGAAATCCGTAGCCGAACCACTCAACTCAAGATAGATAGCAGTCCACGAATTTGTTAGGACGAAACTTCTACCGTTTATTTGTTAAAAAACACCTTTGATTATGGTTGGCATGGGTGCGACTCTATGATAGAGCACCAACTGGTGTGCCCTCTTTGGAGGATTTGCCCCTTTGGCACGAGGACTGAACTATGGGACTGCGCCAATGGAAAAAGAGTTGTTTTTAGGGTTTTTCAGCAGGAGATGTCTTCAGGGCAAATAAATCTCATGTTCAGAGGAATGCAATTCAAGTGTTTTTAGGCTATGTCACTTCTCATAGGTCCCGAAATGAGTCCTCGAAGATACGGGAGAAGGATAGCAGGGACGGTGACAAATTGTTGTGTAACAGATGCCCCCTAAAGCATGAGGCCCGAGAGAGAGAGAGGGGTGAAATGTTTTGCGAGAACATGTCCAACCGAAAACACTGCCGCCGGAAAACCTGCGTGGAGAAGTACAACTGATATCTCAAATACATGATATATGTGGTATGGGCGCAACCATCCATAGCAGAGTACATAATAATCTAGATCCAAGGTATGGGCGTAGCCATCCAGCGAGGATCGATAAATAGACTCAAGCATGGTCATTGCCATCCAATGAATGAGTCATGTAATAATCATAATAATCCACAAAATCGCAGCCTGGATCTCAACAGATGAAATCCAGAGTCTTGCGCTCCATCTCGATCCGAACAAAGTACAAGTTCAAGCATGCGAATATAGGAGTCGAAGTCGAACATGCAGGAACATCGGCTGATTACCAGCCAATAGTGAAAGTTGTTAACAGATGCGAGAGGTACGACCAATAATGACAATGGCCCTCAAGGTACTATAGGTACAATCTACGGCGTGTGAATCAGTGAGCCAGCATTGAACACCCATAGAATCATTCGATCAGAGGCCAATGATGAAAACCTCACGTTAAATGCGAAGAACCTGCCATTGAGGCATGCAGGCTCCAAGGCACCAAAAGGGAGTCTCTAGATCAGCTTCTTGGATAATGAGCTGAAGTCGACAGGAAGTGACCTTGACCGAAGGTGGGCCATAGTGTTTCCCACATCATCGACGCGAGACAGAGGAAGATAATTTTTTTGTGAATCAGGATTATATGAGTTATCAGAGGGAGGTTGATATTTTGCAGAGGTCAACTTCTCTTGAACATATCGGTGGCACGACAGTGGACTTAGTAGTATTTGACATCAATCGATCAGAGGTCATGGTGACAAGGCAAAGAGCAGATGAGAGGTCAAACAGGATCACCCAAACCCACGGAGGCAAGTGAAAAACGAGATGAGATGTTCCCACCCTAACACAAATGCAGACAAGTGCAATGTTCAAGAGTGACATACTGCCGATGCGACAATGATTCTGGTTCTATTTTCCCCACCATTTTTGGCGAGTACCCCAATTATTTTTATTAACAAGCTTGACGGGGATATCATATGCTTGTAAAACATGATTTTGACAGATTCCAATGTCATCAAATTTTAACGAGTCTGACAAAGGAAGAACTTGACATATTTTCATGTTTAGAGAGTTTGAAAAGACAGCAGAAAAGTAAACTCCAGGGGTGTCCTTTTTCGTAAAGTTGTGTCTCTCGAGCCCGAAAAAGTATAAAATAATGCTTGAAAGAACCGATCGACCATTACAATCGAGGAGTACTTTTCATTATTAGTGACTTCAATCTAAAAAAGTAAAAAAGTGACCGAAATCATGTTGTTTTGTAACCGTTAACGAGCCTGAAACGACAAGGGCCCGACGATCTTTTCGTCTTTACACGGTCAAAAAAGAGCTTAAAGGCGACCACCTCTTATTTACATTGAACGAGTCAAGAGGAATAACTCGGCAATCTTTTCATCTTTAAACAGTTAGAAAAGAGCTGAAAGAAGACCTCCATTTTTATTCTCTTTAACAAGTCAAAAAGGGAAAAAATACTCAGCAATCTTTTCATATTTTACGAGTTAGAAAAGAGCTTAAAGGTGACTCATCCTAGAGGAACGAGTGGTATAAAGGGTAGCAATTGGTTTCGGCAATGGTGGAACTGCTCAAAACATGTAATGGTCAAGAGGCTCGCTAATAAAACCACTCATTGTTGCGGTTCCTCAGGAAAGGAAAAAACAACCGAGTGAAAGAATATGATCGGCCAAAGAGATGGTGGTAATGGAATGAAACAACCAAGGCTCATCTAGCATAATTGAGTAGATAAAAACGGAAATCATGAGATGTACATCGGGTATGGGTTCATTTTTACACAAGCTTGAACTATGGAGAACTCTTCTTGGATTCGGTTTCATGTTTACACAAGCTTGAAATGAAAACTATGCTTGTTATAAGTTCGCATACCCCCAACATAATGACACAAAATGAGGTACATTGCATTCAACAAAGCAGATGGAATGAAGGTTCACTTTTGAGATCTTGGAAAGACTCGACTCGTATTTTACGAGATCTTAATCAAAAGACTCGATTTGGAAAGGGAGTTGTTTCATTTTTTAATGAGGTTGACACAGTAAGAGAACTATCCTCATAATCCTTGTTTCATGTTTTAACGAGTTTGACACAAGACCAGGAACTATGCTCGACCAAACCCAGTTTCATTTTTTAAGGAGCTTGATGTAGGAAAGCGAACTATGCTCCGACCAGAGCTAGTTTCATTTTTTAAGGAGCTCTACATAGGAAAGCGAACTATTCTCCAACTAGACCTAGTTTCATTTTTTAAGGAGCTTGACATAGGAAAGAAAACTATGCTCCGAACGAACTTCATCATAATGAACAGGAAGTCATTGATTCCAAAAGTGTCACACCCAGTGGAAGGACAACATCTTGGAAGTCAGGACCCAATGCCCCTAGGACACTATGCACGATAGCAGCATCACTAGATACGGGCACGGGATAAGTAGCCATGTAGTTGACCTGTGGTGGGGCAGATACAACCGGTGGATAAAAACCAGGAGGGGATGAGAACTGCGCAGGACGCACCGGGGGACTAAAGAACGATAATTGATCTATAGTCACGATTCTTCTGTCGTGTGGAAAGCAAACCACATGGAAAAGTGAAGAGACAAGGGCCCCCATGGCATAAACATAGTCACGGCCAAGGAGAAGACTGAAATCTAAAGCACCTTGGGTAACCAGTACGTATATATAGACGGTTTTGCCTCCCAAAGTAATAGGGAACTTCGGAAGGATTCCTAATGGTTGACTAGTTCCTCCGTCAAATGCTAACAAATTTTGTGTGACTGGCACAAGCTTTGGGGAGCCCAAAGCTTGCCAGGTAGTGGAAGGCATAAGACTGACAGATGCACCCTCATCCAAGACAGTGCCAGGTACTTCCTTATCATAGGCATGCACTTTAATCTGGAAAGGCACATGGGATGGAAGGTAGAAGGTTGTCAGGTGACTCCAGTCGAAGGAAATGACTGAACTACTTGGTGGGGGAACCAGATGATTTCCCCCCTGCACTAAAGGAACCGCAGAAGGACTCTCAGGATCAGCTGGGATAGGAGGGTCATTTTCGGACTCAGGAGAATCTGATGAGACGAGAAGAACGTGTTGGAATTATGTTTCTGGTATGGTTATATGTTACAGATGTTGTACTTGATGGCAACACCCATGGCATGGCTCTCAATATGATGAGAATTAAGAAGTACGCAGGAGAAAAGTTCACAGAATTTTATGCAGAGAAAAGTTTATAAAGTTTATTTCATGTGGAGAAAAGTTCACGGAATTTTATGCAGAGAAAAGTTTATTTCATGTGGGAAAACTTACCTTTGGTCCATGGTAGTTAGTCCTTGGAATTTGAACCTATGGTTTTTGGACTATGGCATCTCGACAGACGTGTTGATCCCTAGTATTGAGTTGATGGTATTGGTTTGTTATGGTTTTGGCCCGTGGTATTGGTCCATGATTTGAGGAAGAGCTTGCCTATATAAAGAAAAGGAGATCATTTGGATTGTGTATGCTTTTGGGTTGAATATCTTAAGATCTGAAATATTGGGTTATTGTTTCAAAAGCTCGATCTATATGAAAGTGAAGTGGAAAGCGAATCTGTGAAGGGTGATCTCTCGAGCACTGCCA
>APFE031328869.1:238337-249568 GCA_000404065.3 Pinus taeda
AAGACTCCATCCAGATATGTTCAGAAGAATCATCCAAAATCTCAGATTATGGGGCAGAAAGAAGCAGGTGTACAAACAATAAGAACAGTTGCAGAAGCCTCAAACTATTTGGCATTACTCTCCTCTACTGAACCGCAAAATGTGAAAGAGGCATGCAAAGATGAAAGTTGGATAAAAGAAATGGATGAAGAACTTGAGCAAGTCGAAAGGAACAACACTAGGGAATTGGTTCCTAGATGAAAGGATAAGAATGTTATCGGAACAAAATGGGTCTTCAAAAATAAATTGAATGAAAATGGAGAAGTAATTAGAAATAAGTGCAGACTTGTTTGTAAAGGATATGCGCAGCAAGAAGAAATAGACTTTGAAGAAACATTTGCTCCTGTTGCAAGACTTGAGGCCATCGGAATGTTCCTTTCTCTCTCAAGTTTTAAAAACTTCAAAGTATTTCAAATGGACGTGAAATCAACGTTTCTGAATGGGGACTTGGAAGAAGAAGTATACATTGAACAGCCAGATGGGTTCATTCTTGGAAATGATCCAAATCTTGTATGCAGATTGAAAAAGGCTCTCTATGGGCTCAAACAAGCTCCACGGGCTTGGTACTATCATTTGGACAAGTATCTTCATACACAAGGTTTTTCAAAAGGATCAGAAGATAGCAATCTTTATATAAAAGTTAAAAATGACAAATTGCTAATACTTGTTGTGTATGTAGATGACATTATTTTTGGCAGCAATGAAGAAGAGATGAGTCAAAGCTTTGCCTTGGTCATGCAGAAAGAATTTGAAATTTCCTTGCTAGGAGAACTGACATATGTCCTTGGTTTGCAAATCCAACAAAAGGAAGAAGGAATCTTTTTATCTCAAACCAAGTATCTCAAACAGATCTTGAAGAAATATGGCATGGAAGATGCAAAACCAGTATGTACACCCATGGTCAGAGGATGTAGCCTTAATGCAAATGATGAATCTGTAGCAGTACATCAACCAACCTACAGATCTATGATCGGAAGTCTACTTTATTTGACAGGTACCCGACCGGACATCATGCATGCAGTAGGAATAGTTGGTAGATTTCAGGCAAATCAAAAGGAGACTCATCTTCAGGCAGTAAAGAGAATTTTCAAATATCTTCAAGGGACACAAAATTATGGCTTATGGTATCCTAGAGATACAGATCTCACACTTCATGCTTATACAGATGCAGATTGGGCGGAAGCGTGGATGACAGGAAGAGCACAAGTGGTGGTGCGTTCTTTATGGGTTCTAGATTAGTATCTTGGTTCAGCAAGAAACAGAGTTCAATTGCCTTGTCTATAGTGGAAGCGGAATATGTTGCTGCTGCATCTTGCTGCACTCAACTCCTTTGGATGATGCAGACCTTGCAGGATTTTCAAATCACTTGTACACCACCTATCTCTATCTTATGCGATAACACAAGTGCAATCAACATCTCAAAGAATCCCGTCATGCATTCAAAAACCAAGCACATACCAATCAAGTACCATTTTCTTCGGGAACAAGTGCTTGAACAAAAAGTCAAGATGGAGTATGTTCCTTCTAAGGAATAAGTTGCTGATATTCTCACCAAACCATTGCCCAGGGAGACTTTTGAATACCTCAGGCAAAAGCTGGGGGTTGTTGATGCATCATCTTATTGTTTAGACTCTTCTGATTGTTGGTTGTACGCATGATTCATCTGGGGTATATGCGTACATGTGCTGGGTTGCGGCACAGGTTCAGGGGGAGAATATAATGCATTGTTGGCATTATGGAGGATGTACAAAAGGAGATCATGGGAGATGGTCTGAATATAGCTGCAATATGTCTCTATCTCTTTCTTGGTCATTCATGGTGTCTAGTGGTTTATGGTTCTTCTTTGCAGATCTGGTTCATATTCAGGGGGAGCATAACCCTTTGCCCTTGATGTCAAAGGGGGAGAATGTCGCTGAAGTTTTTGAGGTTGCCATCAAGTCCAAAGGGGGAGATTGTTGGCATTATGTTTCTGGTATGGTTATATGTTACAGATGTTGTAATTGATGGCAACACCCATGGCATGGCTCTCAGTATGATGAGAATTAAGAAGTACGCAGGAGAAAAGTTCACGGAATTTTATGCAGAGAAAAGTTTATAAAAGTTTATTTTCATGTGGAGAAAAGTTCACGGAATTTTATGCAGAGAAAAGTTTATTTCATGTGGGAAAACTTACCTTTGGTCCATGGTAGTTAGTCCTTGGAATTTGAACCTATGGTTTTTGACCATGGCATCTCGACAGACGTGTTGATCCCTAGTATTGAGTTGATGGTATTGGTTTGTTATGGTTTTGGCCCGTGGTATTGGTCCATGATTTGAGGAAGAGCTTGCCTATATAAAGCAAAGGAGATCATTTGGCTTGTGTATGCTTTTGGGTTGAATGTCTTAAGATCTGAAATATTGGGTTATTGTTTCAAACGCTTGATCTATATGAAAGTGAAGTGGAAAGCGAATCTGTGAAGGGTGATCTCTCGAGCGCTGCAGCTGTGGAAGTGAGGAGGCGCCGCAGGAGGTGCCGCAGGAGACGTCGCAAGAGGCGCCACAGGAGACGCCACAGAAGGTGTTCTGGGTTTAGTTTTTTGTTATTGTGGATCTGGTTATCTGGGTGACTTATTGGTACTTGATGATCATTTGATATTTATGGATCCAGTTTGAAAATTTATGAAAAGTGGTCCTTGAAAGAAAAGAAGTAGGGGGTTGTAGTTTCCTTCCAGGAGAGACTGGAAAACGAGAGAGAGTTGTAGCTCTCTGCAGGTTGCAGCCTCCATATTGGTAAAGGACTACACCAGTACAAGACCATTGTAAAAGAAGTTTCTAATTTGAAAGAAGATAGAGACATATTGCAGCAGGTCGGTTTCACCCACATTGGGTTTCCACCTTATATCTGGTGTTCTTTGATGTGACTGTCTATTTTTCTTGTTCATGCTCATTGTTTTATGGTACTGATATGCAAAAATAATTCAAAGTATAAATAAGGAAGATTTGTTAAAAGGACTAGATAATACTGATTCACCCCCCCCTCTCAGTGTTATTTTCAACAGAACGTGAGCATGACACTCTTCTGAAACAGAGTGATCGACGGGTGGTGAACCTGAGTTGACACTCTTTCTGACCAATGGTTGGTCTGGAATAGGCTTAGCACAGCAAGGTTCAAAAAGAGGAGGATGGACAAGAGAAGGATCTAAATCAATCTCTTTGTCGACAGGGAGAGGATCTGAAGAGAGCCTTTGATAACCAATGGGGAGTTGGGGTAAAGAAGCTGTAAGACTTTCCAAAATGGCGGAAGCTTTATCCATGAGCGGACAAAGGTGAAGGAGATGGTTGCCTTCACATAGCCTACAGGGGAATCGAATCTTCCCTTTCTTCTGAGTATTGTCAGTTGATAGGGTAGCATCGCTTTCAGCTTCAGAGGATGATGAGGGACAAGCTGGATCATGAGACCATACTTCTAAGACCCTAGGAATGCCAGGACAATCACAAAGAATATGGTCTCCCTTGAACAATTTACAAGGAAACTTAACCTTCTACAGAAGAGCAGAAGCTGTTTCGACCTGGGATGTACTCGGGGCAGTAGCTGCACTTTTAGCCTCTCACTTATGAGACTTCTTCTTCTTCTTCTTCTTCTTCTTCTTCTTCTTAGACACCTCGTTACTTGAAGCCAGACTTTCACCAGGAAAAGTAGAAGATGAGGACGTAGAAATAGGCGAAGAAGGGGAGAGGTCCACCTGGGAATCAACATGATGTTATTCGGGTCGAGGAATTGATTGACCAGTAGTTGAGACATTAGAGACCATAGAGGTTGAGAACAACCAAACAGGCAACCCAACAGTTAACCCAGGAAGGGACAACATTGCCATGTAAGGAGAACCAATATTCCCAAGAGGAGGAAAATGACCAGGATTCCCATCAGAGGGGATTCCTGGGTTGGTGGACTCTGGAAAAGTTGCCATCAAAAACTAAAAATCGCACACGGGGCTGAAAAAGAGTCAAGACACACAATCAAACGGCTAACAAACAGAATCTAACAGTGCGTGTGATCATGGGTGATTGAATTTTTACCACATTGGAATTAAGAAACTTCATGGTTTCATGTTTTAAGAGTCAGAAACGGATAAAAGGTGACTCTATCACTTTCAGATTTGAAACAAACGTGAAAGGACAAGCGCTTGGTGATCCTTTCAAATTTAGGGAGTCAAAAAAGATCAAATGACTGCTTAGGGATACTAGGCAAAGAGGGTGTACCAAATAACCGTGAACTACAATATACACCTTGGTTTTAGAAATGAAAGAGAAATCAACCAAGGACTTTTCGTACGTGAAGGCAATCTCCTCGAATGTTGTGTTCGGTGTATCAAGGGTATAGGGCGGCAGACTCAGCTTCCTATGGATAAAGGATGATAACCTAGTGGGGTCTCCCCATATACTCAATGGTACGTGGGAGCACAATTCCATACTAGACCACCATTGAGTCATAGAAGGAGGAATCGCCCAACCTTGAGTGGAAACAAAAGTGACTAGGTTTAACGACGCCAGAGCACGTCTCTAGCCTAGACTTCTAAATATCTTTTGTTAAATTCCAATGAATTGTTAGATTCATTCAGTTCATTTTAAAGTTGATCTTGGATTATGTTTCAGTTTTCAAGCCTTACCGTATTTAATGTCTCAAAATTTCCTAAATGCAAGCTATATGCCACAGTATATCATTTTATTCAATGAATGCTAACTATAAGAGATTTGAGAGCTTTCACACAAACAAAATGATCATAAAACAACCAACGATGTCTCTAATGCAGCTAATGGAACTTAAAAAGATTTTCTTCAAAGTCACTAACCACTAATAACAACGAAAAGCTCTAATTCACATTAACTAATGAAAAGCAAAAGAGTTTTTTTTTTGTTAAAGTTAAGGGCAAGATGCACTAAACAAATTTTGAGAAATGATAATAAGAGAGAAAAAACAAGCAAATTTCACTCAATGCAAGCACAATCAGCTCCCTAAATTGATAAAGTAGTGTTTCAAAACCGAGAAAAATCCCAAAGACACAAATGAGCCGTGTAATCTAGGCCCAAAGTGAAACAAGGCAGAATTCAAGTGAAAAAAAGGTAGGTCACTCAAACAATGCAATGAAATGATTGACAACCACTGAACGAGTACAAGGGAGCAATCAGAAAGTTGACTGGACCAATAAAATACCAAAAACTCCTAAGAAAGGCTCGACACACAAAGCCACTAGATGCCCTAGGGCTAAAAACATGGAATCGATAGAAAATGGCAAACAGCCAAAGGATGAAGGTTAAAACCAGTCAAATAGGACTCCAACACACTCAAGTAGTCGAGAAAATGTATCCAAAAATAAAGACCAACCTCAAAAGGCTTAAAAATCAAGCAAACTTTAGTAGTTCCTAGGCCTGACGCGACTGTCAGGCTAAAACTAGCGCCTTTTAAGGATTAGCGTGAGTGATATATTGACAACTAGCGCCAATTGGTGTGACTATTACGCAAAAAAGAGTGCCAGTCAAGTTTGCGGTGCCAAATGAAAAATAAGCAATCCAAAACCAGGCCAACGTTAACCAAGTAAACCAAGAAGCAAAAAACAACAAAAGAACCCAGCCCAAAAGGATGACCAAGCAAGCAAAAAATCAAGAAACAACCAAAAAGGCAAGACAAGCTCCCAAGTGGAGTCGCCAAATTCTTGAGGAGGTAAATCCCGTATGCGGACAGAGGCGATCCCTACTAGCCCAAACTAGGTCTAGCAACAATCATCAAACGCTCTAGTGCAAGTTCCTAATTGCAAATTAACAGACCAGCGATGCAGGCCTACCTAGATTCCAATGCTATTGTTTGTAGGAGAGGTGGTGCTCTCGTTTCTTCGCTCCGGCAGATCACAATCCTCACGATCTCCATGAATGGACACCTGAACATACAAGAAATAACACAAACACAAGCATAAAATATAGTATACGCAACTATATGTCAATTAGAAAAGACATAACTCATCATCATCACAAATAATAACAAGAGTGGAACCATAACCAATAGTCGTTCATTAATAATTAATCAAAGGGGGGTACAACCAATGTTCTGACGCTGGATTCTCCTTTGGCGGGTAGTTAACAGCACATGTCTCGCAAAGCCTGTCGGGGATAAGGACAAGCCTCTCTCTTTGGATCTTGGACAATAATCTCCTTGCTTGGATTTGGCCTTAAGGGAATCAAGAAGGCTCTTGCAGCATGAAGCTTTTCGGAATTTTGGAATTCTGAATCTCTGGAACTCAAAAACTAGCTTGCAAAGGAAATGGGCAAGCTTTTATAAATGGAGGAAGTGGAGTTGGGATCATAACCAATAATCATGGGATTGGCCATATCATCAAGGAAGCTTCCATGAGAGGTGGCAAACCACTTCCTCTCTATGGAAATCCGTAGCCGAACCACCCAACTCAAGATAGATAGCAGTCCAGGAATTTGTTAGGACGAAACTTCTACCATTTATTTGTTAAAAAACACCTATGATTATGGTTGGTGCGGGTGCAACTCTATGATAGAGCGCCAACTGGCACGCCCTCTTTGGATGATTTGCCCCCTTGGCGTGAGGGCTGAACTATGGGACCGCGCTAATGGAAAAAGAGCTGTTTTTAGGGTTTTTCAGCAGGAGATGTCTTCAGGGCAAATAAATCTCATGTTCAGAGGAATGCAATGAAAGTGTTTTTAGGCTATGTCACTTCTCATAGGTCCTGGAATGAGTCCTCCAAGATACGGGAGAAGGGTAGCAGGGATGGTGACAAATTGCTGTGTAACATAGGGGAAACAACACTCCCATCTTTATAATTGTGAGTGGTAGGATTCTTTGTTTCCATAATTTTACTTTCCATTTTTCTTGCCAACCTAAATGCCTTCTCCAATGAATTAGGTTCCCAAAGGTGAACCTCATGTTGGATGTTATCCTTTAAAGTCGTTATGAACACATCAATCCTATGCTCCTCTGGAATATCCTTTACCCTTATATTCAATTTTTGGAAGTCCTCAATGTGCTCCATCATTGAACCCTTTTGTTTGAAATTTATCAATTGGCTAAAAAAGGTGTTTCTTTTTGTATCCTCATAATGTGTTATCATTTCATCTGTAAAAATTTCCCAAGTGACAATTTTTTTATGAGAGCAAAGTCATCGATACCATACAAACTGATTTGGTTCCAAATATAAAGTTGCAATGTGTACCTTTTGTGTGTTTTGCACATTATGGAGATCGAAATATTGCTCCATCTGTAGTATCCATGTTACTAGATCCTTTCGATCGAGCTACTTCATATCGATCCTTGGAACATGGTGGGTCTTCAATTGAACATTAGAGTCTATGAAATCATGATTAACATTTATTTTTTTCTCATCATGAGTTTCCTTTACTACCATTTTTCCATTAGTAATAATTTCTTGTAGAAACTTTGTCAAATTTGTCTTCAAATCTTCCATCTTAGCTTCCATGCCTTTCTTTAAACCATCCATCTTAGCTTCCATGTCATTCATCTTATCTTCCACGTCATTCATCTTAGCTTATACACATTTCTTTAAACCATCCATCTTAGCTTCCACGCCATACATCTTAGCTTCTAAGTCTTTCTTTAAACCATCCATCTTAGCTTTTGTTACTTTTTGTGAGAGTGAATTTTGTTGCACTTGGTCTCACAATTTTGATATATCATGTTGCATTTCTTCCTCTTCTTCACAAGTCATGCTAGAAATTTTAGGTCGCTTACTATGTGTTTCCATTTTATTTTTGTGGGCATCATTTAATGTTAATAATTCTTCACTATGCGCTTTTAATTACTTCAAACTATCTTTTCAAAACCAAACTTATGAAGAAATTTAAAAAAAATACACATCTTTGTTCACTTTGTAGGAGCTCGATATTGAATCTGCTATATCTTTGTAATTTCAAGTCTACAAGGTCTGAAATTGCTTCCTGTCGTAGCCCTTTGATTCCTATTTCTAACCCCACAAGTTTGATCAAGGTTGGGTTTGCCAAGGAAGAGTTATGTCAAACAGTCCATGATGACCTAATTATAGACTTGTTCAGTAGAGCGAACTTTTATGAAGTGCCGTGTTTCCCTATGTCGACTTTAGGATCTAAAATAGATACATAGAAAACTACACATTGTCCTCTTCTTGTAACTTCTTACTAAATTTCAATATTATGCTCAGAAACAAAGTTATGACGATTTTCCCTAGGTCACCTGTTTGAGATATAATTCAAGATCCTGCAAAAAGCCTAATTTCCTTGGATCATAGCTCCAACAATATAACAAGAAAAGATCTGAAATTCAGACCAAAGGTTCAGAGAGAGTTTGGCTCAAATGGGTTTTTTCATAGCTTTTCAAATGTCGCAAACAAAACATTATATTGAAAATGCCACGATGATCTGTTTGGAGCAGTGAAACCCTAGAATCCAAAGCTCTGATACCAAATGTTATTAAACCAGCTCACAAAAAGATAGAAAAGATAGATCAAAGACTTAGAAATTAGCCTCTTTGAGGGGGAAACCTCCTTTACATTACAAAAATGAACAATTCTTGGATGTTACAAATGACAAAACCTCCTTTCTAAATATAGGAGTCCAAGCGGTCACAATATAACCAAAGCCGACTTAACAATAATAATATAAGGGCACAAAAATAACAATAGTGGGCTTCTGCGGGGCACAATAATAACAATAGGGGCACAAAAATAACAATAAGGGCTACAATGACAATAGTAATGGGGGAATCAATAGTATTATAGGGACCTAACAACATGAATGTAATAAGATAAGGACCATTAGCATCATTTCTAGATATTCACCATAAGAATAGGGTCATTACAACCCATTAAAAATAGCCATAAGGCCTTCCTCTTTTGCAGCTCCTTGACCACAAGGGTTTAATTGAAAAGCACATAGTTCCTTTAAATATTTGTAGGTTGAGGCAACCACTTCAAGCCCTTGAACTTCAAGATAATCCAATATTTGCAATTTGTTACAATAATAAGTCCATTATGCACACTTCTCATCTTAGAGATGGGTAGAGAGAGAATACTTGATTGATGCCAGCCTTGTAAAAGAACAACCTTTCCTACCCATTGGTTGGACTATCCACCACTAGTTTAAGAAGTATATGTGTCTCAAATCTAAGATGATATCTTAACACAAGTTATTAACACTAAAACCTAACTTCCATGGATATCATGGACAAAAGATGGAGAGATTCTTTGAATCTTAGGAAACATTTTCTCTTACTCTACTTATTATGTAGGTAGTAGGGCTTCAATTTTTTCCATTTAATGGAAAATATCATCCTAACAGTCAACCCTCGAAGAATCAATCATATGCTAAATCATTCATACCTTCTCGTTTTTAATATCCTTGTGAGATTTCACCTCTGACCCTTAAAGTTAGTACCCTCTAGCACCTCGAATGGTGGAATAGTAGACGTTGTAATAGGATGTAAAATCCATTCCCCCTAACCTTTGTCAATACCTCTAGATACACCTACAATCCATGCCCCTCCTTCGATTCAGCATAAAATCTTGTTTTTTTCCACTTCCTTTGCATACCCTCCCTTCAAGGGTATCCACATAGGAAGGGCTTGTGGTTGAAATATTACAACAGCAAAATGTGGCACACCATATATTTATATGATTTTAAGGGAGGGGTGTTGGAAAATAACCATCTTATCCCCTATAGCCCTTAAGACCTTCTCAATAGAAAAATGAAATGAAAAAATGATAACTAGACCCAAAGAAAGATCTCAAAATTCAAGACCAAACTAAAATAAAAATAATCAAACCATGGATTAAGCATTGGCATTGAGTTTTTTAGAATTTTCAAGTGGAAGGTTTAAAACCCACATTAAAAGGGTGATATTTCACCTTAGCCTTTACAACCTTTGCCTAAGACGAATCTATGTAATGGACTAGCTTGGATATGTCATTTCCTAGATTTCTAGAGTACTGAATCAATACTTTTAAGGATAAATCCGTAGCTCCAACTAAAATTTAGTCCTGTTGAGGAGGAAACTTGAAAATTTCTACTTATATGAGACATTTTTCCTGCCTTTTGATTCATTTACAACAAACCTCAATGCCTCTCCTTTATTATCTTCCTCTTCCATTCTCCAAAAAAACCCATTAATCTTATATTATAAATGATTTCTATAGGTAAACATTGCAATTATTTTCCTCAAATCATGGGGTGCCTTTACACCACAACCCATGCAAGTGGACCTAAGTCCATGGTACATCCCATCACACTCTAAGATAGTTTTAATTATCTCCTCAAAACTAGGGCATAACACACCTTACAGTGCCAAATGGTTAAGCCATCTCAAACTTGTGGGCTTTTTATCTTCATGGAACACATTCTGGCTAGTGCTCATCAACCATAATGCAATAACACCACTGACACATACCAAAATTCCAAGATACCCATAAGATGTGCCTTATACCCAAGCGCTTAGACTGCACCTCTATAAAATTTACCTTCAACTTTGGATGTCCCAAAACAGTGATATCCTAACCAAATCATTAGGGGAATTTTGAGGTCTAAAGTGGGCCTCGTAAGAAAAATGTACAACCAAAATAAAGTTTATAAGAACCAATATGATTCAAGATGATGATATTATCCATGGGGGATGATTCACCATTTTTGAAGTAAAAAAGTAAAAATATTAAAAAAAATAAAATAATAAAACTATTCTTTCAACTCGTATTTTCAACTTATCTCTCTAAGGTTTTACTCAAATTTTAAGCGGGAGTACTCATTGGATGTGTTGGATACCTATACCAATAGGTTTCATATTTCATGATTGGATATCAAAGGTCCAAATATGCTCTGCTTTGATAAATGCAAAGATCCCATATTTCCTTAGGAAGGCAATGTCTGTCTCAATTTTCATAAGAACTCAATTTTGATGGATGGTCCAACAGTCTAATCTGAACCATGCCATGTTTTCAATTTATGCTGTAGAATAGAGAATGAAATCTGTCCAAACTGTTCAATCTTGGCAGATCAGTAGCTAGGTAGAGAAGCTAAGGTTCCCAACTGCTTAATTTGGGACCTTGGAAGGAATAAGGGTTGCATTAGATAGGGAATGAGAGAAAAAGCCAATGAAAAGAAAAAGGCATTCAAAGGGTTTGCAAGTCCAAGTGCACCCTCCAAGAAGGAACAAA
>APFE031328869.1:255540-270940 GCA_000404065.3 Pinus taeda
TAATCAAAAGAACCACAACAATGAAGAACCTAACTCAGACCCTGGACAGGAAAATCCATGATATACAGGCAGATATATATAAGTTCCAGAATAGGTTCACAGCCCTGCAGGACAAAGGGCTTCCCAACTTGGAAGAATCAGGGAGTCTGCTCTCACATGAGAAATACATCAAAAGGGTGAGCACTTTTGCAGCAATTCAAATTGCTGATACACCTGGGTCATCTTTAGCAGGCCCATTAATAGGACAGGCTCTTTTTGATAAGTTAGATAATTTGTTTTTCATTAAAAATGAAGTAGCACATCTATTTGATGAGCCTCCTCATTTCTATAAGTACACAGAAGCTGATGAGACCTTAGGGTCAATTTTGAGGCATCAGCTTCCCCCTGCAGACATATGGCAGGACTTAATAAAGCTACTTTTGAATCAAAGTTGAGGAATTAAATCCTTTTTGCAGCAATACAGTCCACATTACATCTACAGGTGGACAAAACCATGACAGCAAGCATAAAGACAGCTGAGCCAACTCAGCACAGGTACTCGGCATCAACAACAATATCAGCAGGTACAGGTGGCAGGGCCAAGAAGATACAAAGGGTCAAAGTGACAGAGCACTTCAGTTCATATTTATGATAAAGCCGCGCAATTAACTCCGCAGTGCCCAAAGGTCAAAAATTCGTCCTGACAACAGTTAAAGGCTTTTAAGAGACATTTATGGTTGTATTAAACTCTCATCTACTCTCCTGTACAAATGTAAGAGATATTTTCCCTCTCAGATGACTCCATTCCTGAGATATTTTTGTATGTAACCTCTATATATTCCCCCTCGCGTTTGTTTAGAGGGGTTGGACTCCGGATGTAAGAATTCTCTCCATCTCCTCTCTGTTATTCTGATATTGTAAACTTGCAGATACTTAATACAAAGGACAGTGGGATTTCTTCAAGATGTTTGTCTCTTGATCTCTTGATGGTGTGTGGCTCAAAGTTGCAGGATTCCTGTGCATAGCGTGGCTCAATAAGTTTTCCTCATGGCTCTTTATTTCACCTGTGTTCATTGTCATCTCATATGTTTTCCATGTCTTTCTGTACATTTGAAAATCTAGGAAGTAAAGAGAAAGAATAGTCTCAGGATTTAGTCATTGGCTACCCTGAACTCAATCTAAACTATCTTATATGTTTTCTTCTGATACAATATTTAAAGAGTAATTCTTCGCTGCTACCTTTAATACTATGTCATCACAGTATGTTGTTGTTGTAGGAATTCAAGCAATTGCTCCTAAATAACAAGCCTCTTTGTAATATCCAGCTTAAGTAAAGAATTCTTAACTGCTCTTTACTAGTTGTTGTCACCTCGTTCTCACTATTTACAGTTTGTTTCATGGAATGCACACAGGCCCTACAGCTTTACACCTCACCGAAATCAAAACCTCAAGGGAAAACACTCCAAGACCCCATTGCCCAATGGATTAACTTAGCTGCTGATATACTTTAAGGAAATCAGAAGCATCCTCCCAACCAAACACAAAAACAACCAAAATTTCACTTCACAACTAGCCTAAAACCTTCACTAAAATCAGTGACAAAACCCTATAGAGAGAGCCCTCTCTGACTGCAGCTAGGCTAGAAGTTGCAGCCCAAAGATTGGTTAGTGGTTACCCCGGCCGTATCCTCTTAGGAGTCAAAGAGGACAACCTGGGTGTTAACAGGATGCAAAATTTAATTCCTCATCCAAGGAGTACCCATGTTGCATACTTTCAATGGACCCTACTACATGAAAAATTCTAAATACATGAAAAACGTGATTGCAATCATGTTTTTTCATGTATTTCTCATTTTTCGTGTAGTAGGGACCATTGAAAGTATGAAACATGGGTACTTCTTGGATGAGGAATCAAAATTTTCATCCAATGATTGTTTCCACTCGAAATTTGGGTAAATCCATGGGGAGATAAGTTGACAATACAACTTAAAAAAAATAGTTTTTTTTTTTTTACCTCTAAAATTTGATGATGTAATCTAATCTTATTTTATTATTTCCACTATTATTTTATAATTTCCTTAGGAGGCCCATTTTAGACCTCAAAATTCCCCTAATGATAGCCTATTTTTTAGATTTGTGTAATTTTCTCCTTATCAGATCTTTGCACCTTGTTGACACTCCATAAAAACTCTACTCTAGTTGTCACCTTTGAAGTTCCAACACCTTCTTTTGTAACACGACAAAACCACCTATATATGTTGCAACAACCTTGCCAATTTCTTTAGTGGTGTTATGATTCTATACCAATAGGTATCATATTTAATGATTGACTTGATGAGCTCTGTCCTATGTTTATACCTTTTCTTGTTGCAAAGGTTTTCCATATTTTCATAAAATAAAAAAATTTAAAAAATGTAAAGAGGGTATAGCCTAAAAGAAAAATCAAAGGGTAAAAAGAATAAAATGGTAAAAAAAGTGAAAGAAATGAACCCCAAACAAAGAATGACCAGGAAATTGTGCAAGTCTAAATGCCACTACTATTTCATTTTCTGTAATAAGCAATTATGTGCAGCTTGTTAAACTTTTGCCACAATTTATGAAGATTCAAACAGCTTAAGCTTGGTTAGTTCATATTTGAATTTCATGTTTTAGAAATAGAGAATAAAATCTAACCAAATAGTGTAATATTGGCAGATAAGTAGATAGGTAGAGTATATAAAAGGAGCTCAACAGTGTAATTTGATCCCTTGGATGTAATAAGTGCAGACTTAGGTAGGCTTTCCATGTAAAAGAAAAAGAAGATTGATAAGGGTTTGCCAATTTAAGTGTACCCAAATAAAGAAGAAAAAATGTCAGGCTAAAGTAGGTAGGGTAGGTAGATGGTGTTGTAGAATTACTTGTGATGGACAATATCTCTAAGTGTGTTAATTATTACTTTTATCACAAGTGCAAGGTAGAAATCATACTTGATACAACTCAAGCAAGGCAAGGTCAAATAAATAACTTCCATTCACATTTTTCCCTAAAGATTTTACTAATTCCCCCTAAAAGTATTAAGGTCTTTGAAAATTAAAGGGGCGTAGAGCATTTCTCTGTCTTTTGGAGGGACCAGACCCTCGGCCCAATGATTTAAAAGCTTAAGTACTCAGAATCATCCATAAATCATTCATTTCATTTCATAAACCCATTTCCTAGGTGAAAATCCTATTTTACTTAGGAAAATGCACGATATCACTTAAAAACCCCTTTTTTCACTTTAGCCTAAGTTAAATATACTCTTTAAATGTTTTACTTAGTGCTTATTCTCATCTGATGTCATATTGACCTTTAACCCATATTATATAAATCCCGAAAGAACATTCCCATTCTCGTATTATTTAATTATATATAAACCCCCCACATTTTATAAATCCCGCCCTGGTTAAATATAACCATAAACACTCTTAAAAAGGGATTAATATATTTATCCGAAATTTATTAATAACCTACCTCCCCCTTCACAATCGGGATTAGCTAACCCTCTTCGTTAACTAATAACCTCCCCTCATCCAATCACAATCCCCCCGATAGAATTAATAAACGTTTAATTCAGTTGGGCCCGCCACAGTAAAACCCCGCCATATCCCTTGCCCATCCGCTGTCCGATCTTACCCCCATCATCCAATGGTTGACATCAATATCACGCCCCCCTCGTGACTGCGCTTTAACTCACGATCACTAGGCAGTTTTCCGCCCGTACCTCCGCCACGCGTCGTGCAGTCCATATGATCACTCGCCCTTGGTCCAAAACTGCCCAGCCCCAAAAGCGGTGCGATCGTGTACCGCTTACCACCCTCCATAAATGGCAAAATGTCACATCTCTACTTGCATCATCGACCCGATAAATCCAAAAAAACCTTGCCAACCTAAGTTTTGTTAAATAAAGCGAACAAATGTCATTTTTGTTGTAGTATGCTGCGACCCACGGTCCCATGCAAAACAATGTCCAAGTCAACTGTTTTGGCTTCCCAACTGCCACCTAATCAGAAAAATTACGGCAACGCGCTCCACAACCTGTCATCCAACCTACCATTATACTGTTTGCTTCCTTAATACAGGTATTTATCTAGTCTACCTTGCAACCCTATAATTTTGGTTTTCTACTGAAAATTCTACAAAAAGGGTGAAATTCAGTTCTAGAATAGTTTGTGGTTACCATAAAAAGCCCCCAAACTTGTTGTTTTGTCTATTTTCTCACAGAAAGTATAAATTCCATTTTTGACGACAAGAACGAAAAATGGAAACCCCTATAGCCCTGAATGTCGCACCCATGGATGCTCCTCACAAAGACTTAGATTATCTACTTCTGGCTGACAAAGATTTTCAGATAAAAGACTTATCTAGTGATAGTAACCATCTTAAAGTTTTCTACCAAATCCAAGATAGTTATCTGAATAAGTCTGACATTTTTGGACTTTGGGAATCTAACCTTCCCATGTATTTCCTCCCCTCAGTCCATGTTTTCCCAGACATCATTCATCAACGCTGTGCTAATTATGATCCCAACCAGAGAGCTGTTATGTCCCCATTCCATACTGTCCTCTTTCCCATAACTGCTTAGTCCATCAATAAAATGATACAATTCCATTCCAGTTAGCCCCTCACCCCTCTTTCCATGGCATATTTACTTGAAAAAGCATCTCATTTGTCCCAATCAAAAGTGAGCCAGATTGCTCAAACCTTCATGCAACCAAAGCACCAGCCCAAGGGTCCGCCACCTTATTTGCAGACTTTCTTCACTGAAACTGGAATACTCCTCATTGATATGATATCCTTGATTATGGGATTTAACTCTAGTGAATTTGTTAATGATATCACCCTAGTGTTACTATCAATCTTTACTCTAGGATAGCTCCCTACTGTCAAATATGACTATGCTTCCTATATTGCAAACATAATCTATGACCAATTCCTAAATTTGGAAAGGGAAGGAGTTTTCAAATACACCTCTTTCATATACCATCTCATGTTATATTATCAGTCAGATAACTTTCCGTTCCCTATCAAGAAACTTGACACCAAAGGAAATCCAAGATCTGCTATCTTTTGGAGTTCAATATTTCATAATACCATTGAGTCCTCTTACACTTATAATGAGTTCATTGACTTATTTGTACATCCAAAAACCACTTTGTTGATAGGAGTTTCCCTTCCTAGGATCAATGGTGACATGAAGAAAATTCTCCAGCTCTCTAAGCAGTATAGGATAGGTGACTGGTACCTATACAAAAATAACACTGAAATCAGGATGTATGGGTGTGAACTTTGCCCTTTTAAGTTACCCGAGTATGTTCCTATGGGATTATTTGCTTCAGAGTATTTCGGGTAGATCATAAATGTATATTTAGTCCATTTTTGTAGTGCAAAGAAGAAAGCTCAGCTAAGAATTAAGAACCAGCTAGGCCCTTTTGTCATCAACTCTAGGGATGTATGGAAAGAAGCTGAAAAGATTTTAGAAGATCACCTTAAACTACAAATGAGTTTTAGGTGGGTACCATATGACCCCAACAATTTTATATGTGACAGAAGGATGAAGAACAGGTTATCCCCATATATTCACCATAGGATCCTAGAAATTGAGCAATTTGTAAACTTGGATGAATGGATAGAGGGGACCCTAGTAGAAGATGTTAGTGAGCAGACCAATATAGAAAGTGCTATGAGATATCTTGAGAAAACCGTTGACCTGGATTCTTCTGGGCAGGTACCATTCAAGCTATCTCAAAAATCAGCATTCACTGCATCCATTGCTGGAACCTCTCAACAGCCTCCATAGAAAGTCAACACACTAGCCACAGGAACATCCAAAGGCAAAGAAATAGAGACCACTGAACAACCTATAATGATAGATCAGCCTGGAATTTCCAAAGAACAGGGTCAAGTGCCAACTCTTCCAGCTCAAACTAATGTAGCAAAAATTCCAGCTTTGCAAACTCCTCTAAATGAGGAAAGAAATAAAAAGAGAGACAGAGAAACCACTACCCCTACCAGTGGACCTACAGGACAGCCTAGGGCCAAAAGAAAAAGACTAAACCCTCTGTCAGAAGAGGAAATAATTGAAGAGATTGTAGACAACCAAAGAGAGGAAATATCAGTTAGCCAACAAACTTTTACAGTGGGAGGAACATCCACTAGCTCACATAGGCAAGAGCTAGAAAGACAACACAGTGTAGAAGTGTCATCCCTTAGGCTACAAAGTAAAGAGGCCTTAGATATTAAGAAGACATTCACATAAATAAAGGTCAGGAATGACCCAGTGAGGATTCAAATGTGTAATCAATATTTAAAAATTTCCCCCACAAATCAACAAAGACTAATGTCAGCCTATGACATTAAAGAAGGCAAGATGATAATGAGTTATTTCAAGCCAAAGGTGCAACAACCTCAGTTAGCAGCTGATTACATCAGAACAAACTTGGAGGTATTGGCTAAGGATATTCATCCTATGGATCAAATTGAACTTCACAAGCAAACTGGATAAATGGTCTATTCCACATTGGCTGGTAAAGCGATGATGGCCCACAGGTTGCAAAATTCCTTGGATAATACAACTGCTCAACTACATTTGGAGAAAGCCTCTTCTCTGGCCAAGGATAACAAAATAAAATCATTAGAAGAAGGCATCATTGGATTGGGACATGATCCCAAATATGCTAAAGGCATAGAAGCACTAATCAAGAAGAAGGAAGAAGACATTGTTGCCCTGAGGAAACAGCTAAAGCTACCTCCTTCGAGGCATCCACAGACTGCTGAGGTTATAAAACAGAAATCTGAAGAAGAGATGATGGACCTACTCTTGAAACTTAATGAAAGATTGAATGACACAGAGTAGGCTTTATAAAATGCAGTAAAGGACAAGCAGGGACAGTCGACCTCTTAGCCTCCTGAAGTAATACCAATAGTCTCAATAGCAGTCCCCTCTACACTTGGGACAGTCTTAGCTCCAAACATCCTAGCAGCCACAGCAGAGGTGGTCATAGGTACAGTTACAACAGGAACAACACCAGGTAGTAGTGCTAATTTGAGCACTGAGGAGTTGATAAAGGCAATGGAAGACATGAGGCTACAAGTTTCAGAATTAAAACAGGTAAAATAAAAATTGGCTAAGGTGGAAACAGATTATAATATATCAAAGATAAATTTTGTGGAAAAAACAAGGGAAATCAAGGCTTTAGAAAATAAAGTAAAATCATTAGAAAAAGATCTCACTTTTGACAAGCCCCTGGCAGAGATCAAGAAAATCCTTTAGGCCAACATCACTCAATCTATAAATAATGTGTGGCCATCCATCCAAGTGATCTTTGAACAGATTGATTTGGTGAAAACAACACAGGGAGAAATTCAAAAGACAAGAGCTTCGTTAGGACAAATTCCAGATGAAGCCAACTGGCTTATACACATTTTGAATAACAAAAATAAGGAACAACTAGAAGAAATTGGCATCTCAAATAGGATAGAAACTATTTTGGAAATCAAAAGGGTGCTAACCAAGAGAATTTTGATGCAGAATCTAGAGAGAAGATGTCAAGATATGCAGGTAGAAATTAATGCTTTCATGGAGAAGTTCACTATTTTGCAAAATAAAGGGCTACCAAGTCCTTTGGTGATTAATGACAGATTAATGAAGCATATAGATTACGTAGATAAATTGAATAAGTATGCTGGCAGTCAAGTTAGTTCATCAACAAGTGCATCAGGAATAAAAGCACTCCCCATAGGCCAAGTTCTCTATGACAACTTAGAGAACTTATTCTATGTTGAGCATGAGATAAAGCACTTGTTTTCAATCCAGCCTACCTTTTTTAGATATACAAAAACTGGTGAGAACCTGAGGAAACTTCAAAAGCACAAATTGCTAGAGAAAAAATGGTGGGAAGACATGTTAGAAATTTTGTAAATTTATCTGTGGTGAAATGTAAATTTTGGGCTATTTACTATAGTAAGATAAACAAAGATGAACAAGGATCGAACAGGTCGAAGTGTGTCAGAACAGGTAAAGAGTATCAGTCAAAACAGGGCAGCCAGCACAGAGTTACTAAAGGACAACAACAAGCCAATTTCCAGGGCCTGCCTCCAGAACACTTAGCGAGAATAGGAACAGCACAACAACAATTTTCTTTTCTCCTATCTTCGAGACTAGTTGTCTCTATTTTCTTGTAACTTACTCTTAGTCATCCTAAAATATATCTCACTCTGTTAGGAGACATTTTTTGTAATTTTTTTTGTATAAATACACCCTCAATTGGAGTATTGAGGGTGGATTTAGAGACATTTATGTAATATTGATTATTTGGAATAAAGTGCTATTGGACTCAACTTTTGCATGGCTTGCTGGAAAAAGAACTAATGCAAGGGACTTTTCTCAGAATTCTTGAATCAAACACTGGATCAATAAGTCTTCTATGCCTTGTGTTTTAAATTTTTCCTTGTTTATAATATCATCTATGTTTCACATCTGAATGATAAATGAAAAAGAGTAACTCAAAATATGCTTAATTGCACTCTGTTTTCAATCGTCATTATTCTCTATGTTTTCTTCTGAATTAATATAAACGGTGAACTCTTAATTGCTCTTGTTTTCTAGTTCTTTCATTTTAATCATTTAGTAAAGAATTCTTAATTGCTCTTTATTAATGGTTATTCACGTTATGCTCTCTTAAGTATGTTGAAGGATTTTTAACTGCCCTTCATCTATCTTGAAACCATTCCATTTATTTCAAGTCTTTATTTGTTCCCTGTTTGATTATCTTGCCCTGAGAAACCATCCTTTGTTAAGAAACCAATTCTAGTTAAGTCATCTTCTTTGACTCCATTAGCCTAATGGCCTAAACTAGTCAGTCCTACCCTCTGCTATTGAATCTCACCACCCAAACTCAGACAAAACTCTTAAACTCCATAACTAGCCTAATATCTTTTAAAACAAAGCTAAAACTTAAAGAGAGAGCCCTATCTGGATACAGATTGGCTAGATTCTATGTCTAAAAGATTGTTTTGTGGTTACCTTAGACCCCTTTCCCCTTCTTACAACTTCTGGGAAAATATGAGTGATAACATGTGGGTTGCACATATATTTCACATTTCTTCTTTGTCTTGCAAAGTGGTAGTGCCAAGGAGAGGGTATCAACATTGATCAAGGAATGTTCACCTAGTACCATTTCCAAGTTTCCTTCGTGCAGCTCATCAACTTTCTTAAGTTTGCTTCACAACTTATGATGGTGCTTAAATTGATTGTATACACCTCTAAGTGAGACTACATCCCCCAACCTCTCTAACTATTCCAATTATTCAACCCTTGTTAGAGTCTTCTTAGACGTGCACTCATGCCTCAAGTAGAACATAACACCAACATCGAAAATGTGCATGCTCATTCCATCTTTGAATGCCTCGTTGAAACCACATTATCACACTACTTAAAATTAAATTTTCACATCTTAAGGAAAAACACCTTCTTTTCTTATGACAACTTAAACTATGTGAGTGACTTGGAGAGGACTCCATTTTCTCAATATGGAAACATATAACACATATTTCATTAAATTTGGAATTAAATGATGAATCTAGAATTTCAAAATAACCAAAAACCTCAATTCTATAGATATCATTATAATAAAACAATTCCAAATTTATTGAAATATGTGTTATAGGGTCTTGTTATCACTCAGGTTGTCCCTTAGCTCCCTAAGGGATACGGCCGAGGTAACCACTGACCAATGTTTGGATTGTAGGTTCTAGCCCACCTACAATCAGAGAGGGCTCTCTCTTAATGATTTAGCTTTATTGCTGATGATTTTAGGCTAGCTATTGGGTACAAGAGGTTTTGATGTTTTGATTGGATGGAAGAAGGTAAGCTTTCAAACAGAGAGGCATGGAATAGTGTGATAAGTTTCAAATCATTGGGCATGGATTCATGGATTAAGGCTTGCTGTTGTGTTTTCTTGGTCACAAGAGGAATACGGAGCAAGATAGCTACACATGAAACAATATCAATTACTGAAAAGATGGGATGAAGGTCAGAGATGAAAGGCACTTAAGAATCTTTCATCAGCTAACAGAAAAGGGAAGTGAATGAATGGTTATCTAGGAGTAGTTAAGAATTCCTAAGTAACATTCATATGTGAAAGAAACAGTGTAAACATGATCATTTAAGTATGCATATTCATAACTATTCCTGATGAAAACATGTAGAAATCACAGAAATCGAGCACAGGGTGCTGCCAAGCAAATCCTAAACTATTCTTCCTTTCTGTAATTTTAGATGGTGGAAACAGATGATGAAACAAACATAAAAGACTAAACAGAGGTAAGAAACACTTATTGAGCCATGTAGATGCACAGGAATTCCGTAGTCACTCTTCAGCCAACTAAACACAACAAACAGTTTCAAAATCCATGCATTTCAGCAGTCTTTGATTACAGCAACCTTCACAGTATACAGTGCGAGTCTCCACTTCGGAAAACATTTCCAAATCATCAACCAACCCTTAATACATTGTTCAGGGCTATATTTATAGGCAAAATATCTAAAACTATTTATTACAACTGACCTAAGCACATCTGCGAGCAAAGCTTTTTTAGTCTAAATCTGTGCCAAAATTAAATGCAGGAAGTGTTTGTTGAGCTGCGCCGGAGGCAGCTGGAGCAAAAAGGTATTAATCATGGCTCTTGGTGGCTCGATGCAGTACTACTGAAATAACTGTGCTTTGGGATTTGTAGCACTAATCTTATGTGAGTTAAAGGTGCAATAAACGTGATTTGAGAGCCCTGAGTGGCTTCGCCCTTTTCTTTGACTTTGCTGGAAGGTGTTTAATTTTCACCTGCTTCGAGCCGTTGCTAAGATCTTCGCTGATACTCTTCGCGACAACACTGATACTATTTGGCATTAAAATGGGCTTCATCTTTCCTCTTTCTTTGGGCACGTTAAAACTGCAAAAATCAGGCCTTTTCTGCTCTTTTTTGGCGCAAAACGGTTGAGGAATTAAAAGATTCCCTAAAGTTCCCCCATTTTGGCCCATTTTCTGTAGCGATGCGCGATTAGAGCCAAGGTGCGACGCTAATCGCGCATCAAAAACTGCCTCTGTTTTTGAATTTGGGCTTCCTAAGATGCGATTTCGCCTTTGCGCCCTTATCTCGCGGGTGACGTCAGCAGTGGGTCCTGGTACGGCGGGTGATGTGGTGCTTGCGTGGCAGGGTATTTCATATGTTATTGATGTGATATACTCTCTTTGATGTGATAGCAATATCGCATCGGCGAAAGGGGAATGCGGCATGCATTTGGGGACATGAATCTTGTGATCGCCGATTTCCGACTTGCGATATCGCATCGACGAAAAAGGAAGGGGCATATATATGTGGCATATAACTTTGCGATATTGCCGACTTGCAATATCACATCGGTAGAGCATCCATCAGGGAGAACTATAAATGGGCAATATTGGCATTGAGACCTCCGATTGCGATATCGCATCGGAGGGGGTCGAAGGGATCAGAAGACTGTTTTGGGAAATCGACAAGGGTTTATTGCGATCGGAAGAAGGGTGTGTGTGTTTTTTCAGATCATTTGAGGCCTCGGAAGGGGTCCGATAACCTAAAAAGGAATTTTATGCTTTGGAAGGAGTCCATTGCATTTGAAGATGGTTCAAAGTGGCAGAATGAGGGTTCTTGCTATGTTTCAGGTAAACGTAGCAACTCCCGAGTATACTTATGGTTATCTTTCAACCAAAGGGAGGCGATAAGTAAGTAGGGGAGTTATTTACATAGTTTTTAATAGGGGAATGGGAAATAGATAGGGCGTTACATAGTAGAATTAGCGATTAATATGAATTGTGAGCAGAAAGCGCTAAGTGTATCTCTCTTAGGCTATAAGGGAAAATAAGACTTGTGGAGGAAGTATGAACATTCCTTGAGTAAAGCAGATTTTTACCAAGGTAATTGATATGGACAATGATGAGACTAAGAGATATCAAGTAGATCTTGACCTCTTTGGGGAAGTTAGTGAATGATTTTGGGAAGAGGAAGCGGGGGAAGTTAGTCATGCCTCGCTTGAAGTCCTACAGATGGAAGGCTGTCTCAAGTTGTGATCTAAATAACTATAACACTTGAAAACATGGAACGGATCACAAACCATGATTCTGCAACCACAAGACTACTTACCCAACCTACTTGCCTAACATTTTTTCTTCTTTTGGTTTGGGTGCACTTGAGCTAGCAAACCCAACATTTCAATTTTTCCTTTTCTGTTTTCCTATCTACATATACACTTATTTTTTCCAAGGGCCCAGATTAAGCAGTTGGGCTCTTTGATTCTCTACCTGTCTAAGGATCTGCCAAGATTAAGCTGTTTGGACAAATATTCATTCTCTATATTCTAAAACAGGAAATTGAAACCTAGGGAGACCAGGATTAAGATATTTGGACCTCCCTTTAACTTAAAATTGTACAAAAAATGGAATAACTTATCAAAATTGGAACACAGAGTGAAACTTGAACTGGCCCACTCTCTTGGCATCCATTCTTTGGCCTCTGTAGCAAATATGGGACACTGGAGCATGCTAAGTATGACATATTTGGCATGTAAAAATGTCAATCATGAAAAATGAGTAACCTGCTGTAGCAGGAGGCTAACAGTGGCTCAACTTGGGGATGGCTTTTCCTTGTGAAAAGTCAAGAACAGCAGGTCAGACTGCCTGGATCTTCTATTGTTGCTGGGCATCGAAACTTCTTAGTGCTGACTGTTATATTGATTTGAAACTTTGGACTGAGAACAATACTTTCTCTCAACTGATTTTCTTGTGAACTGTGCAACACCGCTTGCTTTCTTCTGCATGCTCTATTACCTGAATTGTTATATATAAGAATAAAAATAAAGTGCTGATATATACATCATTTATGTACAGAAATAACCCCGCCTGGTTTTGTCGATCAAAAGGGATCATGGTAATGTTTCAACATTCGACCATTGACAGGGCCTTCTTCAGCTGTGTTGTCATCTACAGATTTGAGAAAATAGGTGTTATTGCCCTGCACAGCGCTGATGATGAAAGGACCTTTCCAAAGAAAATCGAATTTGCCATGTTTCCCTTTGTCCTCTCTCCGTGAATCCCACCTTAGAACTTTGTTCTCTATGAAGAAATCTTTAACTTTTGTTCTTTTATCAAACAACTTCTTCATCTTCTCTTGTAGAACTTGGGTTCTGTGATATACTTCTTCTCTTGTTTGCTGCAAGTGAATTGTTTGATTGATTCTTCTCTGGATGTCATTAGGTTCTGCTTGTATCTCTTGCAGAAATTTGATCACCGGATCGCGAGAGATGAAGGGAAAATGGCTTCCAGACCATATACCAATTCATATGGACTTGTACCAATAGATCTTTTGTTGGTCAATCTATCTACCCACAGTGCATTCACCAGCTTCTTGTGCCAATTATTTTTGTTCTCCTCCAAGATTTTCTTTATGATATTGATTAGGCTTTTGTTGGAGGACTCAGCTAGGCCATTGCCTTGAGGGTAATAGGCTGTGGAATGACCTAGGGTAATATGATATTTGTGACAAAAATTGATCATTCTTTTGGATTTAAAGGCAGCTGCATTTTCTGTGATGATCTTTTCTGGGCAGCCAAATTTGGACAAGATATTGGTTTCTAGGAATTGCATAATGATGGAGTCATTTGCTTGCCTACAAGGTATGGCTTCTATCCATTTAGTAAAATAATCTGTGGCTGTCAAAATCCATCTGTGCTGACCAGAAGACGAAGGGTGAATTTCCCCAATGAAGTCTAAACCCCATTGTTGAAATGGTTTTTCAGTTGAAATAGGCTTGAGAGGTAAAGGCAGCAAATTTTTCTTTCCTTCAAAGATTTGGCATTTATGACATGACATTACAAATTTTTTTACATCAGAAAACAGGGAGGGCCAATAAAATACAACCCTTAGGATTTTATCAGCTGTTGATTTCCAATATAAGTGCCCTCCACAATCTCCTGCATGAAATTCCTTAAGAACTTTATCAGTTTCATCCGAAGTTAGGCAATTAAGTAAAATACCTTCATGATTTTTCCAAAATAATACATTATCTATGATACAAAACTTTGAAGCTTTCATTTTCAAAAATATCTTTTTGGTTTTGGATAACCCTAGAGGAGCTTGCAGGTTTAACAATACAAAACATATGTCAGTATACCAAGGTGATTGTAAGAAGGCTTGATTGATCTGTGGAGTCGCCATCTCCTGTTCGTTATCCAGTTCATTGATGTCAAGGGCTTGGAAATTAGTTTCGGTCATTAGTTTAGCTAGCCCCTGTCCTTTTATAAGTTTCGTTGGCTTAATCTCTATGTCGTATTCCAAAATGTTGGCTATCCATTTGCCCCTTTTACCTTCAATTCCCTCTTGCGTTAAAATGTCTTTGACCACTGCATTGGGAACATAGGTGATTATGTGAGAGTACATGATGTAAACTCTGAAATCCTTTATGGCCTTAACGAGGGCATATGCTTGTTTTTCCATGATCTGATATTTAAGTGGAGCATCTCTAAGGGCCCTGCTAAAAAAAGCAATGGGTTTTTCACATCCTGAGTCATCTTTTTGAATTAAGACAGCGACAATAGTATGTTCAGATGCAAAGGAAAAGATTATGAAGTCTCTATCAAATCTAGGACTTGTAAGAACGAGTGTGTAGAGCCTCTATTCTACACCTACTTATCTACCATTTTCCTCAATCTTTCCTTATCTTTCCTTATCTTTTGCCTCATTTTCACCATAAAACCACCCAGATCATTACATGTGTTCTTAAGCATGATTAAGTAAGTTTTTCTAATGGATGACTATTTGTTTAGATTTTGGCTTACTTACAGGCATCCTGCAGCTTTCTGGTGATCCTGCAGCTATCTGATGATCTTGCAGCTATCTGAACATCCTGCAGCCTTTTTGTTAAACGCTATGTTCCACATGTCGGTTTGCTAGATGAGCCACATGGGCACTTAGGTGTCATCATGCTCAAGGTTCCTGTCCTATTTTTCCGGCCATCCACATCATCTTTGTCCACGGTCAAAGCTGGGCAAGTCACGGTCAACTCAAGGCAGTTTGGCGGTGATTGTAAGCTGTTTGGTCACGTCATCCTAAACGGTGATCTGTCCACGTTCTACAGATGGCAGGGGACATGATCCAACCTGGGATTCATTACCCATGATGACAGAACCACCAACTCGTCCACGCAGCCGCATGAAGTGTCAAGGAACCATGAATATGCATAACAGTCATTTACTTTTCAGTTATTTAGCTGCACGGATAGGCTATCTTAGAGACTTCTATAAATAGCTGCGTCTGTGTACGCTTATGAAGCTTTTTATCAGTTGTATTTTGATGAACCTGTGTTACATTTTCAAGCATTCT
>APFE031328869.1:271194-310154 GCA_000404065.3 Pinus taeda
CACACACTTGCACTCATTTGTCTATAATCATCATTCCATTTTAGGAAGATAAGTTAATCATAAACAACCCCCCTAAACAACAAAAGCTCTAAAAAGTTACTTAAGTACATATAGTACACCCTCACTTCATCAGCTTACGAGCCCCGGGTTGACAATTAATACTAGCAATTTAGATAACAATAAATTGACTAAACAGAGTGTTTTTGTCAAAGCAGTTTTGATTTCCTCAAAGGCCTGCTTGGCTTCTACTGTCCATTTGACTTTGGAGTCTTTCTTGAGCATGTTATTCAACAATCTTATTAGTTCAGCCAAGTTAGGAATGAATCTTCTTAGGAAATTAATTTTTCCTAAGAAAGCTTGTAATTCTTTGATGTTTCTTGGATAAGGGACTTGAAGGATAGCTTGAATCCTATCAGGGTCAATTCTTATACCATCTTTTGAAATTATATGACCTAAGAGTTTGCCTTCTTCCAGGATGAATAGTGATTTCTTTAGGTTCAAAGATATGCCATATTTTCTACAAATTAAGAACACTTGTCTCAGATGTTTTAAATGTTCTTGTTCTGATTTTGAAAAAGCTGTGAGATCATCAAGGTATATGACTACGAAGTCATGAATTTCTTTAGCGAATGCTATGTCCATTGCCCTCTGAAATGTAGCTCCTGCATTCTTGAGTCCAAAAGGCATTTTGACATATTTAAAGGTTCCCCACGGTGTAGTAAAAGCTGTTTTTATCTTGATCATCTGGGTGAACTAAAATCTGATTGAATCCCGAGAAACCATCCAATAGTGAGATCCTTGCAGCTCCCACTACCCTTTGTAAGATGTGATCTATTTTTGGTAAGGGGTAGTGGTCTTTGAGAGAGACTTTGTTCAAATTTCTCAGGTCAACACAAAGTCGTATCTCCCCAGTTTTCTTTCCTGTGGGCACAAGGTTTGATATCCATTTAGAAAATCTTATCGGTGCGATAATTCTTGCTTCGTACATTCATTTCACTTCCTTTTCAATTAGGGGGAGCAGGTTAGGATTTACTCTCCTCATCTTTTTTTTAAAAGGTCCCTGGTTTTCTTTTAAGGGTATAGTATGTTGGATGACTGAAGTATCATAGGATTTGAGGTCCTCGTAACTCCAGGCAAACACGTCTTGAAACTCCCTAAATAGTTCAATGTATTCCAATTTCTTGTCAGGAGGTAATGTTTTGGAAAGCTTTATCATCTTGGGATTTTCAGTGGTCCCAATGTTACACTCCTCAAGTTCTGCATTTAGGGGTTGCATCTTTGGCTTCCTAGGGATGTCATTTGAGTCAAAAAGGTCTTCTAAAGGAGTTAGGCCTGTGGGTAGGAAATTATCCTTTAGTTCAATTACTTCAGCTTCTTCTTCAATGATTTCAACAAAGTCTGCTTGTTTTAACTTTTGTAAATTGGCACAGTCAAAGGTTGTTGGATTCAAAATCACATTTGCTGTTTCAGCTGATATAGTAGTTTTTTCTTTATCGGTTTGCTGTTGATCATCCCTAGTGCTTGTGTCTATGTTTATGTTTCAGAATTCTTCTTCCATGGTCAAAAAATTGTTTATTTGTGTATCACTCTCAAACACTTGCCAATTTTTTACATTATCTGGGACAACAGGTCTGTGTTTAATCTCAGCAGTAAAGTGATGGTTGGGCTCAAAAGGAAGTATGCAGGTGCTGACAAAAGTTTCCAAACTATGTGCATGTAAATTGTGATTTCTAGGAATTTTAGTGAGCTGAAAGTCTAAGAAGCTGCTAAGCAACTCAGTTGCTGCTACGTTGTAATACCTAAGCCTGAGATCATTTGTAACAAAATTTCCCTTTCTCTGCTGTATAATTAAATCCGAATCACCTAAAATGGAAACTTTAGTCACTCCAAGACTCTTAAGCAGTTTGAGACCTAACAAAAGGGCTTCATATTCGGCCACGTTGTTTGTACATCTGAAATTGAGCCTATATGCGTGACCTTGAGCATGGTCATTTTGTGTATTGTGTATCCAAACACCTGCCCCTGCTCCTAATTTATTTACTGACCCATCAAATTCTAAATACCACAAAATTTCTTGATCAATGCTTTTTTCAATAGGTGTACAAGTTTGTTCGGTGGGCAGGTTTGGCTTTTGTAACTCATGTGATATATTGGTTAGCTTTGTTGTGTCAATCACATCAATGATCTTTTGATCTTGGGCACTAGACTGTTCGTTTATGATTTTTGTTTTTGTTGTTTTCAGGAGCTTGACCTCAGTTTTGGGACACCTATTAGCATTGAATAATATGAACGAGTCCATGTCCGAATGAATGGAGTAGATTGGGAAGTTTTGGGGCTTCTCTTGACTGCTGACCACATATTTCATCAGTGTTTCTCGATATGATCTCTTTGGCTAGCCGAAGACTGAAATTGTGGTGTAAGACATGTCTAACTGCAAAGATCCCTGGAGTTTGGCACCCCAAGACCTGGATAAAAGCATAACATACTTGGGTGGAATGTCAGCTACCACCACATCCATCAAAATTGTTTTGGCTGGATATTGGACTAAGGACACACAAAGGTCCTTGATGAGGCCTAAACATCTTACCTGACTGGAATCAAATGAGAACAAGTCTTTATAGGGCCTTGTGATGTCTAGATCAAGTTTTTCCATTACTGACTTGGGCATTAGATTGTGGGAGGCACCTGAGTCAAACATGGCATTGTGTAGCACTTTGTTATGAATGTTTAGGCTCACATAAAATGGAGGGACACCTCCATCCACTGTTTTTCCATCGACTTCCGAGCCAAAAATCAGTTCTGGCTGATCATCCAGAATATTAACTGCGTCCCTATTCTCTGGTAGTTGCAATGATCTATTGATTTCTTATCTAAAGACCTCATGTTTGGCCAGTTCAGAAAGAGGAATGGATATTTTAAGCTTTCCGATTTCTGTTTCTAGGTTAAAAGGCTTTTCCATCTGTCCTTTCACATTTTGAGCGGTAGGTTTTTCTTTTTCCGCGGAGTTTTGGGTGACCTTCTCTTGATCAGGCATAGCGTTATGAGGTATATTTGAGTTTTGATCGTTCTCTGGGGGTTTGTTCAAGAGTTCTATTGGAAGGAGGGGTGTAGATGCGGGGTTTACTGTAGGCTGTACATCAGATACATCTTCCACTGTGACCTCCCTTTGGAGTTTTTTATCTGGGGACTCTGTTAAGCCAGTTTTATCACTGGGTTTCTTAGGCAGTTTGGCATGTGTTGGTTTGGTGGGTTTAGTCGCATCTATGGTTATGCTTCTTAATTTATACTGTTTGTGTACCTCATAGACTGCTGTATCATACCCTTCTTTGAAATCAAATGACTCACCGGATTTTGTTCGAAATTGTTTGCATTCTTGGGCTTGTTGATCATCTTGTGTTAAGAATACTTGCCGTTCATTGTCCAAACCCATTAGATTGATGTGGGGATCTTCTATTTGTTCATTAGAGGTTGAGGCCTCTACATAGTTCTCTTGAAATGGAGGTCTGACATTGTGATCAGAATCAGTCCTCCCAGCATTTTGGTTTTTTCTAAAATTAGGATTCCTAGTAGTGTTGCTTGTTTGTCCTTCCCAGGAGGATTTTCTCTCAATGGTGTCAACTCTATATCCTAACTTGTTCATACCTTTGAGGATTGCATCTAGATTTTCCTCGAAAGCTAAAGGTTCCTCTTTAAATGTTGTTCTTCTCTCAGTTTTGGCTCTGTTTCTTTTAGCAATCAGGTTTGCTTCCACACTGATAGCTACATTCTGCATGTCTGCTAGACTAGGGGGTGCTCTTTCTCTTAACTGATATGCCATATCTGAATCAAAACCGTCGGGGAATTTGACCAGGGCCAAGTCAGGTGGGGGCCTTAGGTTCTGAGGAATGGCATTGCATGCATTGTTAAATCTAGCACAATAATCTTGGACTGTTTCTTGCGGACCTCGTTTTAGATTATCATATTCGGTTAGGATGTTTAAAGGGTCTTTCTTCTTTTCCTATCTTTTTAAGAAGCTTAGGTATAGGGCCTCAGGATTGACTATATAATGTGCCGCTAACGACCTAAACCAGGTCCTTACATCACTAGTTAAACTTTGGACAAAAATTTTCTTCCTTACATCTTCATAATCAATTTCATAGTTCTTGAAATAGTCCTATATTTTCTTGGTGTGTTGTTGGGCTGTATAAGAACCAGTACCATCAAAGTAAGTAATCTTGCTTTGATAATCTTGGGGCATAGCCGCAAGATTTGCAAGTAGATGTAAAGGAGCATATCGGTTAGCCATGTTAACAAGGATAAGTGGGACAACAAGGATATGTGTAACAAGTGGAACATCTAGGATGACAAGAGTAGTAGTGGTAGTATGAGGGGTATTCGCAATGAATAGAGGAGTGGAAGAAGTGCCTGGAGAAGTGGATGAGGAACGAGGAGAACATGGGGTGGAACGAAATAGGACTTTTACCGGGGTTGGAATAGAGCTTGGCTGAACTGTTTCAGGACTGAAAGCAGTAAGGTTTTCCTCTTGCTCCTATTTTCTAATGATCTTAGGGATTAAATTTGGATTTTCAAAAGCAGCTGGGTGATTTGGGTCAAGATTTGACCTTGTATAGTGTGGATTTCTCTTGGGAGCCAGCTTCTGATTTGTTTTCTTGAGGAATTTTTGAGAATACTAGTTTAAACAGATTGAGAGTGCATTTGAAAGTTTATCTGAGGATATTCCCCAGCAGAGTCGTCATTAATGTTATCACTCAGGTTGTCCCTTGGCTCCCTAAGGGATACGGCCGAGGTAACCACTGACCAATCTTTGGACTGTAGGTTCTAGCCCACCTACAATCAGAGAGGTCTCTCTCTTAATGATTTAGCTTTATTGCTGATGATTTTAGGCTAGCTATTGGGTATAAGAGGTTTTGATGTTTTGATTGGATGGAAGAAGGTAAGCTTTCAAACAGAGAGGCATGGGATAGTGTGATAAGTTTCAAATCATTGGGCATGGAGTCATGGATTAAGGCTTGCTGTTGCGTTTTCTTGGTCACAAGAGGAATACAAAGTAGGATAGCTACACATGAAACAATATCAATTGCTGAAAAGATGGGATGAAGGTCAGAGATGAAAGGCACTTAAGAATCTTTCATCAGCTAACAAAGAAGGGAAGTGAATGAATGGTTATCTAGGAGCAGTTAAGAATTCCTAAGTAACATTCATATGTGAAAGAAACAGTGTAAACATGATCATTTAAGTATGCATATTCATAACTATTCCTGATGAAAACATGTAGAAATCACAGAAATTAAGCATAGGGTGCTGCCAAGCAAATCCTAAACTATTCTTCCTTTCTGTAATTTTAGATGGTGGACACAGATGATGAAACAAAGATAAAAGATGAAACAGAGGTAAGAAACACTTATTGAGCCATGTAGATGCACAGGAATTCCGTAGTCACTCTTCAGCCAACTAAACACAACAAACAGTTTCAAAATCCATGCATTTCAGCAGCCTTTGATTACAGCAACCTTCACAGTATACAGTGCAAGTCTCCACTTCGGAAAACTTTTCCAACTCATCAACCAACCCTTAATACATTGTTCAGGGCTGTATTTATAGGCAAAATATCTAAAACTATTTATTACAACCGACCTAAGCACATCTGCGGGCAAAGCTTTTTTATTCTAAATCTGCGCCGAAATTAAATGCAGGAAGTGTTTGTTGAGTTGTGCCGGAGGCAGCTGGAGCAAAAAGGTATTAATCATGGCGCTTGGTGGCTCAACGCAGTACTACTAAAATAACTGTGCTTTGGGATTTGCAGCACTGATCTTATGTGAGTTAAAGGTGCAATAAACGTGATTTGAGAGCCTTGAGTGGCTTCGCCCTTTTCTTTGACTTTGCTAGAAGGTGTTTAATTTTCACCTGCTTCGGGCCGCTGCTAAGATCTTCGTTGATACTCTTCGCTGCAACACTAATACTCTTTGGCATTAAAATGGTCTTCATCTTTCCTCTTTCTTTGGGCACGTTAAAACTACAAAAATCGGGCCTTTTCTGCTCTTTTTCGGCGCAAAATGGCTGAGGAATCAAAAGATTTCCTAAAGATTCCCCATTTTGGCCCATTTTCCATAGCGATGTGTGATTAGCGCCAAGGCGCTAATCGCGCATCAAAAACTGCCTTTGTTTTTGAATCTGGGCTTCCTAAGCTGCGATTTTGCCTTTGCGCCCTTATCTGGCAGGTGACGTCAGCAGTGGGTCCTAGTACGGCGGGTGACGTGGTGCTTGCTTGGCAGGGTATTTCATACATTATTGATGTGATATACTCTCTTTGATGCGATAGTGATATCGCATCGGCGAAAGGGGAATGCGGCATGCGTTTGGGGACAGGAATCTTGTGATCGCCGATTTCCGACTTGCGATATCGCATTGGCGAAAAGGGAAGGGGCATATATATGTGGCATATAACTTTGCGATATTGCTGACTTGCGATATCGCATCGACAGAGCATCCATCAGGGAGAACTATAAATGGGCAATATTGGCATTGAGACCTCCGACTTCGATATCGCATCGGAGGGGATCAAAGGGATCGGAAGACTATTTTGGGAAATCGACAAGGGTTTATTGCGATCGGAAGAAGGGTGTGTGTGTTTTTTTAGATCATTTGAGGCCTCAGAAGGGGTCCGATAACCTAAAAAGGAATTTTATGCTTTGGAAGGAGTCCATTGCATTTGAAGATGGTTCAAAGGGGCAGAATGAGGGTTCTTGCTATGTTTCAGGTAAATGTAGCAACTCCCGAGTATACTTATGGTTATCTTTCAACCAAAGGGAGGGATAAGTAAGTAGGGGAGTTATTTACATAGTTTTTAATAGGGGAATGGGAAATAGATAGGGAGTTACATAGTAGAATTAGCGATTAATATGAATTGTGAGCAGAAAGCGCTAAGTGTATCTCTCTTAAGCTATAAGGGAAAATAAGACTTGTGGAGGAAGTATGAACATTCCTTGAGTAAAACAGATTTTTACCAAGGCAATTGATATGGACAATGATGAGACTAAGAGATATCAAGCAGATCTTGACCTCTTTGGGGAAGTTAGTGAATGATTTTGGGAAGAGGAAGTGGGGGAAGTTAGTCATGCCTCGCTTGAAGTCCTACAGATGGAAGGCTGTCTCCAAGTTGTGATCTAAATAACTATAACACTTGAAAACATGGAACGGATCACAAACCATGATTCTACAACCACAAGACTACTTACCCAACCTACTTGCCTAACATTTTTTCTTCTTTTGGTTTGGGTGCACTTGAGCTAGCAAACCCAACATTTCAATTTTTCCTTTTCTGTTTTCCTATCTACATCTACACTTATTTCTTCCAAGGGCCCAGATTAAGTAGTTGGGCTCTTTGATTCTCTACCTATCTAAGGATCTGCCAAGATTAAGCTGTTTGGACAGATATTCATTCTCTATATTCTAAAACAGGAAATTGAAACCTAGGGAGACCAGGATTAAGCTGTTTGGACCTCCCTTTAACTGAACATTGTACAAAAAATGGAATAACTTATCAAAATTGGAACACAACAGTGAAACTTGAACTGGCCCACTCTCTTGGCATCCATTCTTTGGCCTCTGTAGCAAATATGGAACATTGGAGCATGCTAAGTATGACATATTTGGCATGTAAAAATGTCAATCATGAAAAATGAGTAACCTGCTGTAGCAGGAGGCTAACAGCTCTTACAACCCTATTCACACAACAATTTTAATATATTTAACCTAAATAAGGGTACCTACCCTACTCCTTGCAATTTTTTCATATGAATTTTAAGAAACTAACGCTTGTTTTTAACTATTAAATCCCCTTACCATATACTCTCTCTTGTTTGCACGCACCTAATATACAAGAACACTTAAAGGTTTTCAATACAACCAAGTTAAGAGGGCATGTTTCCTTCTTACACTTAAATGTTTTCAATGCAAACAATTTAAGAGCACGTGTTTCCTTTTCAAATTCCAAAAGTATAACATTTCTACCTCTATAACTAACAATAAAATGATTACTTAAAAAAGGTAATCTTAAAATTAGATTGTTATTATTATTATGATATTTACACCAAATATGGAAGAAATTCTTTCAAACACAACCATAAAAAGAGGGGTGTTAGTTTGTCAAATACAACTACAAACTCATTAAATAAAATATTGTATTTATTGTTTTTCAAGGTGGAAAATTTTAGCATTTTTGGAAAAGTTCTGCATTAATTTTGATGTACAAAATCCGTCCCAACTCCAATCTTCATTTATGTTCTAAACAACTAGTATATTTTCACTTCTCACAGGGTTGGAGAGAAAACGAGATTGAAAAGAGTTGCGAATTAGGGTTTTACTAGCAGGAGAGTTGGTATTGAACCCCACCATTGGATCTTCAGTCCATTAAGATGCCCATGTATGTTTCATTTCTAATTTCATTTAATTTCCACCCACTTTCATTGTTCTTCCACACAAAGAGGAGTACAGACACCTCAGATATGTAGTTCAAATCCACTACTTTTTTTCTTCCTTGCTTTTAAGTTTATGCTTTAATCTTTGTGCTGCAATTTGTTACTGTTTGCAGGGATGGAGTTGGCATTTGATGACTTTGGGAGGCCATTTATCATAATAAGGATAAGGAGTAGAAGACCCAAATGAGAGTCTTAGATGCTCAGAATGCCAACATTGTGGCTGTTAGGGTGTTGCGATCCTCTCTAGCTTCTTAGAATCAATTGGTTAAAGAGAAAATGTAACAACCAAATCTTCTCGTCTCATTTGATCTATGGAAACATAACCCATTGATAAATAAATCATGCTAGCTGGGGGTGTGCTTCCCTAAAACACACATTGAAATCATAGCTTGGGTCTATAGATTGGACTGATATCCCAATTGATCAATATTTCCAACCTGATAACATGAAATCTCCTTTCTATTACATCTTTGAAAGGCCCTTAAGCAAGGAAGGCGACATCCGACCGATTGGGTGCATTTCGGGCAGGTGAGATAATGGGGTTATAGTGAACCAAAATGAGATCTCTCCAAGTGCAGATAGGGGATTGAGTGCTGAACTGTTGTAGAAGGTCTTCCTGGGTGTGCAAAGGAACTGCTTCAACTACTTCTATAATAGACGAACCTCTCCTATCTAGTTGGCTGGGTTGACTCCAAGGTAATAGAAAAGAAGCTCTAGAGCCCTTACGACATTGTCATCATCAATAAGATCCTATTCCTTTTATTCATTCTCTATTTCTAGATTAGTGAAACCCCTTAAATTATGAAAATTAGTAGAATTTACTTTAAAACATGTATGATTCATAATTATAAATTACTTAAAACAAATTGTAGATACTCCGTAAGGAGTGAAATAAGCCATTATTCTATGATCTACTCACTCTTTCTCACAAAATATGAGGTCTGTCAATCTAGATGCTCTGCATATGTCGAAGCCTGCCTACTAAAGCTCTTAAAATTGGTGAATGCATTCAGATGTCACCAAGTTTGAGACAGACATTTTGCAAGGGTCTCCTTGGTAGAGATGTACTTTTGGTGAGATTTTCACTAATCAAGGGCCACCTAGTTACCTGCACATATACTCATTACTCAACCTATTTCCAAAGCTCCATAAGAGATGCTTGGAAAACAAAGTGTTTGTGTAGGAATTTGAAAATCTTCTTCTCTTGGATCTACAACCATCCAAGGTTTTCAATCCAGTTAAAAAAAATGTTGTTGCTCTATCTGTAATGCAATAGTTTTGGCCAACTCATATCTAGAGTCTAAATCCCTGTAGAATATTTCTAAGCACTCTAGGATAGTACTTTTTAAAAATTCCTAGGTTAATATGATCATTTCCTTTTCAATGACTGCATCCACGATCTCTCACGGAGCTCATATCCTTGATATGAATTCTTCAAATGCTCATTCTGGACCAGATCTACCCACAAGTGTGGTTGAATCTTGAAACTTTGCTCCACCACTGAGGGTTAGGATCAAGGGCATTTTCATTAAAACCATTTTGACCAGAGTGACTTTGCTCAATCACTTTTGCACTTTATTGTTTGCCCAACAAAATTTTATTTCATAGTTCATGATCCTAGTTGAGTAGGGTCGGGATAGATAGGCAAGCAATCCAATTCAGTCTTCTCATTTTAGTGCCTATCCATAAGTGATAGACTCACCATCGTTAATTGTCATAATATATCCATTTGTATTTCATCTCAGAATTTGAGAGGAGTTGGGTTGTCTATCTCATCAGCTGATAATGAAGTAGGATTTTTTGCATTTTAAGGTCGAATCCTTTCCTTCAACTGACCATATAACCATATGTAAAGAACAATGGCACAAAGTTTGGTGAAGGTGTGACAAATCATGATGCTCCTGTAGTTATTAGGACTTGAAGCATCCCGTGACTTGAGAATGGGTTGGATAATATGTTGAGACCATGAAGAAGGAAAAGTCGTACAAACGAGATGGTTAAAAAGATAAATAATTTGAAAGAGAAGGAAATGAATACCATGTATAAAAAATGAGTTTGGAAACCTTCCTCACTGGCTACTTTTCTAGAGTTGAGGATACAGAATTATCTTCTGATATCACCTGTTGAAAACATATAGTAGGAGGAGGGATGGTACGAGGGGCTAATGGTAGGAGATTGGCCTGAGACATCATAAAGGAAAATGGTATGCTAGAAAAAGGTGTTTATATAAATACTGAAAAGAAGGTTGTTATAATACCATCTGGATGTTTTCAAATTTTGTATTTAAAATAGAGAAGGATTAATGTTTATGCGGAATGTTTAAGAGTCAGTCCACCAAAAGTTTTGAATTTGGAATGATAATGAGATAAAAAATCAACAAATCATTTGTGTGTATAACTTAAACATTGATGAAAAATAAATACCGCCATTAATCTCTGATCTGTTGCTATATAACCAAAATGCTAACAATCTCAATTTTCAGTCACAGGTATACTTTTATATTTATTTTTGTAGAAAAGGAAGTCATTAAAGAGAGAAGGAAACTTGCACAACTAGTAAATGTTTCCCTCTATAATTGTATGAGACACAATCTTCACAAATCTTTTTAGAACATGAGATGTATGACACACTTTCATAACCTTGTTATTCTTGGCAAGCTTTGGTTATTCCCTAAACCTACATTTGGGTGCTCGAGTCATGTTTGGTGGTAATTTTGTAGTAGACAAGGTACACACTTGGAAACTTCTTATTCAGGGTGAAAAATGTTGTTAATAACTTATATATTATCATTCCCTTGAATCACTGTATCACCAAATTTTCTTTATGAACTTTTAGAGTGATTAGAAATCACAATTTTTGTCTTTGAATTTAGAATAAGAATACAAAGAGTTGTTGTGTGAAAACATATCTTGTTCCAATACTTTTATAGAAAATGCTTAATAAGTCAAAGAGAAAGTTGTTCAAAGCACACTGACAAGTATAATTTGTTTTTCTCACCACATGTTGCTAACGACTTGGAAAACTCCTAGGGAAGCATGTGTCAAAGGATGATTCCCACTACCCTAAATATTCCTCTTCTTCTGTGATGCTCTATTAAAGTGTAATTGTATACTATGAAACATGCTAGTGAGGAAGCATTTATTCAAATAAAAAAAAGGATACAAGTACCTTATATTAATCAGAACTCAATTGAATGCAATGAAGTTGTCTTTATAATATCACTCCTTAGATTATGTATTTTTATGCACCAAAAACTGCAATAGAACCCACTTTTATGGATGTCAAAAATAATAGATTATTTATTTTAAGGGTATTAACTATTGTGATTTGTGTTGGTAAAACTAGGAATACATTCATTTCATAGTTACAGTTTTCTCACGTTAAATTTTTGATCAATTTTTTTTATAGGTAAAAGAGGAATTAAATAAAATTATATGCAAGACATATAACTTATCAAGGTCAGTTTGAGATTATAGAAAACAAGAGACTGAGGACACTTCAAAATGAAAGTGGAAACACAAAAAGAGGAAGCAAAAAGAAAGGATTGGGGAGTTATACATTATACAAGATGTTTAAATCCCCAATTTTGTTATGTAAAGAACCGTACAACATTGGACATGGGGCGTACGACTAGGTTAGCATGATTGAATTTTAGGATTAGTTTTATTTTGGGGCCTTTCAAATTGTGCCTATTGTCCCATCCCTTGTGAATTTCAAGTTTCAATAGACCAACAACGAGAAGGAGAGTCTCTAGAGAACATAAAACCAATACACTTTCCTACGGAAAGTTTCCATATAACAATTGTCTTTCCTACAGTGCACACATGGATGTTTTTAATGCAAGAACTCTCATGGTGTTGTGAGTTAATCCTCCACACAAACCTCTTATTATTTTCCTTCATTAGATTATGTTGTGAACAAAAAAGTTGGGATTAACTGATAGCGTAGGATATGTAGAAATTACCACCCTTCCCTCCAATAACTTACCTTCCCTCTTGGAATTTTCATTGGCCAAAATTTTTAAACATATATTGATGTAGAGAAAATCAATATTTTCAATGGAAAGACTATGCTTGGTCTCTTTTAAATAGTCTTACAGTTTCCAATTTTCCATTTACTAGCTCTCCAATTAAATATTAATGCAGAAGAAAATTTTCTACCACAAGGAGGCTAGTTTTTTTTTTCTAATTTGCTTCCTGAAATAGACCCCAAGATCAATGGCTTACCACATAACATGGACTTCCTTTGATTTGCATATCAGGCATAAGGGTTATCTATCCTGACAAATTTGGCTGAGATTTGTATCTAACATCATTGCCTTTTGACATGCCACTAGGTTGGCACAGTCTACAACAAGAATGCAACCTTGGTGAATAACTTAATTCTCCATTAAAATCACCTATGAACCAAAGACTTGTTGATGAGTTTAGATTACAAATATTCAAAATTTGAGTAAGGGAATCAAATTCTTCTTTTTCTATTGGATGTCATCCCTAGATCCAAACAAAAGGCTATCAGAAGATTCTTTTCTGACTCACAACTAATCCTTCCTCTCCATGCTTTATTGGATTATCCTTTGTAGCCCTACCAAATATTGAAAGTGTCTACGATGCAAGACAGTAGATATGTTGAAGATATTCATGAGATGGCCTCACATTAACATCCCTTCAATAATTGGGTTTTAATGCCAATGGTCATATTTAATAATTCATGCTTAGTGTTAAAATTTTTCTGTTATAAAAGAGTGGTAGTATTTACCTATCATTGTATTATTTTTCTTTATAGATATTCTGATTTCCATATGGAATATATTTGTTTCCTTAGTTTCATCTTCTTAACAAACAACATTATGGAACTTTCAGAAAAAATATTACATGTGTGGTTGCTTGCATATTATTTCTAGAGATTTAAAGCTACTATGATTTCTTTTAATAATACTAGACACAATTATGTGTACTAAATGCTCAACAAGAATAGCATAATCCTAGTGTTGTATGTGAAATTTATGTTTGATGATCACAATTTGTAAAACAATTTTTAATCCAATTTTAAAATGATGATTTTGTTAGCTTTTTCTTGCAAATTTATCTTTCTATATGAATGGACCTTAATAATTTTTATGAGAATATTTCACACATAATGTTCAAGTAATGATTTTTCTAACTGTTTATACCTTTCTTGTATTTTTATTTTTTATTTAGATTAGACCGTGGTTCAAGATACATTGGACACTCTATTATAATTTTGGTGAACAAAATAGTTTGAATATATATCCTTTGCCTCATATCTATCACGAGAAAATTTTATAGCTTCTTGAATAATGTTTAATTTTCCTCCACGATGTTCTTTGATCCTTCTTAGAAGCATGAGTTGACTTTATTCCAAGCACATTAGAGTTGCATCCTTATCTGCATGTTGTTGCAATTGCGGGGTCTATTCAAGCCAAATGTATATTGCAATTCTTACAAAATACAATTTGTTATAAGTGCAATGGTGACAAGTTGAAGACCATTTTAGAAAGTTTGTGTTAATAGGTAAAGTAATACTTCAAAAATCAATGATGGAGAAACACCCTCCTGAATAGATCTGTGAGATTGAAAAGTCAGTCAACAAAGATTCCCATTTTGTCAAGACAACACTTAACCTAGATTTGAAAGTTATTTTTATCATAAAAGTATTAAAAAAGTATAAATCAAAATAAAATCTTATGTTCAAGAAATGAACAACATCACAAATCCAGTTCAAGAAAATTTTCATACAAAAAACTCATTTCAACAATCCAGGGATTGTAAAATTTGGAAAGATGGACCCAAATTCAAACATAACAATCACGAAGTCAAAGGATAAATTAATTCAAGAAATTTATTAATTGGAAGGATATATTAGAGACCTGTCAGACATACTACCTGATGTTCTGTCAAATACAGAACATCCATTTTAGGCATATGAAGGAGTGAATGAAACAATGGTTTGTTCCAATCACATTCCAATAGATCTATAGAAATGTTGGTATAGGTTTTATATTTCTCAAAGAACACTCCAACCATCATCAGTGGAAAATAAGTTAAAAAGGAATTGGTCGGAGTGTCCAGCTGAAACATCAGGCATCGCTTTTGTTCACCCATAGTCTAAATTCAAAAGAAATATCCAACATGAATAATTGTGGAAATTTGCATTTAAATATAGGTTTAGACTATGCTAAAAGAAAGGAATATGGGATAATTGCAAAAAAAAATTGTTTGATCTATAAATTCAATAGAGTCTTTTAACCTTAGGAAGATTTTGTAAGCCATTCAAATTGTTTTTCTTGAAAAGTCCATGTTTTTATTTCATGGTTTAATAGATTAGTTGCAACTTTAGCAAAGGTAGTTGTGAAGGATGCCAGAGAGGTGGTTTATTTATTAGAAGGTCAAACACCATAAGAAAGTTAGTACTTGAAGGAATTTCCTTCTGAGGAGTTCAGTTGTTTGTAATTCACTCAGAAGAGGAATGTGAATCTCAATCTTCAAGCTCCATCAGTTCCACACATATAATTGGAAGGGAGTGTAATATATTTGAATAAAATGTATCCAAATATTCTAGATCCCCTTTGCATGAGACATATAATGCAAATGTGAGATCTAGTTTACAAATGGAAATAAGAGCTAGAAGAGAAAAGGCAATAGAGAAGGCTACAAGTGTGGCTTCTACCATTTCTCCTACTTATTCAACTCGAAAGGGAAAAAATCTTGTTACATCTAAGGTTCATATTTTGTATTCAATCCACATGTTGCGAGACTAGGGTAGTTCAAAACATTTAACTTATAGCGTGGAAGTAGATCTCTCATGGGGATACAGGTATTTTCTTCAAAAATTTCTTGATTTTTTTTTAATTGAGTAATGCTATCATGTGGTGTTTTCCACCAATGTTTTCGAGAACCTAGGTATGAAAATATTTGTGAGAACTTCTCTCTGTTTATAGTGTCATATGACCAATGATAGTATCCAATAATGTGAAACAAATTTTATATGATTCGAAACTTTTATTCAAGCAATTGTTTCCTTTTTGTTTTCAATTTTAAATAAATTTCGTTATTATGAAAAAATATTCAATATATGAACTTAGGGTCAAAAAAGGATTAGGGTAAGTGTTTTCTCATGCTTCTATATTGAATCTAGATTTAATGTATCCATTTAGAATTTATTTAGTGTGCATTTTCTAGTATTTTAGGCCTGCAAATTTCAACCCTTTGGGTGGTTAGCCTTCTACAGATCATACAACCACTTATTGTAGTTCCTACTGCAGATGGAAAGGACAAAAACACAAAAGGGAACCCAAAATTTTGTCCCTAAAGTCTACAACAAGTGATTTTGAACCAAAGATGATGATTTTTTGATATTATTGAATACAAATGTGCCTCTGAAAATCTTAATCAATATGCCTTGCTCATGTAAGTGATAGGTGATATTTCCTTAGAGAATATGATATGGATCTAGGTGTTGGAAAATTTGGAACCTTGTAAATGGCATGTGAATGCCACTAGAAATTTGAGTATGGATCTTACATTGTAACCTAGAAACCTATAAGTTGAACTTTGTCAATTTATAAAATTTATAACCATCTACTAAGATTTGAAATGTAATATTTAAACTTTAAAAATTTGAAAAACTTATAAGTTGCTAGTCTTCTCTAGATGGGCTACGTGTTAGATGTCACCTTACACAACTAGAACATTGGAAGGACAAGTTTTTCATTCATAGTTTTGTTTATACCAATTTTTTTCCTCTCCATTTTCTTCTCTTTGCAATTTGATCTATCTTAAGTGTTGTACTTAAAATATATACAAACTCCCTTTAACATGCCACTTTGAGAAGATGTTTTTTGTAAACTAATCATGGAAAGATATGGAAATTGGAACTGATCATTACACTTTCCTATCTTTCTTCTAAAGATTAGTTAGGCATCAATCATAGGATAATGGTGTCTTGCTCGTAAGATGCTATTTACTGTTATTACAGAGACGATTTAGGGAATTCTTTGTCATTAGGGTGTCACTTAAGGTTATTTTGATGACTGTGCAATGGGGCTTCCAGATAAGTCTGAGTGTAATAATTAGTTAGACACGTTTAATTGTAGGATATAAAAAAGTTATAGGTTATTTTGATGTCCTATACCATGGATATTATCACATGTATGACAAGGGGAAATATAAATTTGAAGTCCATTATGGGAAGCTATGAGTAGTGTGTGGTGGCATAGGACTACAGATTTTACAGTTTCTCTACTGAGAAAAAATAGAAGCATAAGGGAAAACAATGTGTCAAGATTTTACGTACCATATTTGTAATTATGAATAGGACAATCATAACTCAATAAATAATAATAGAATTCTTTAATAGCTATTAATAGAGAGACAACAATGTGACTATTTGATGAATAGATATGAAGACAATATAGTTATAAATGAACCTATTGTAATAGTCACTGGATATGTATCGATAAATTGGAATTCACACTTTGGGCTTTGTCACCTATGGTGTATGAGAAATCCCCTCTGAAGATGGATATTTTCCATCGATGGGCCATGAAAATATCTTCTCTCATGGTGAAAAAATTAGTTCATTATGATTATCTTTCTCTAGTAGATCCTAGATGCTAGGAGTCAACACCATATTAATTACACGTTCCTAATCTAATTGGTTTAAAATATTATTCATCCATGGAACTTTTAGAAAAGGATCCAAGTAGAGTAGCATATTTTGGCAAAAAAAATATTTTTAAAATATAAAAGAAAGAATTTTATTTATTATACAGAAATCCTAAAGAAGAAGCTAGGCTAATAGCAACCCCAAAATCCCAAAATTACAGGTATAACCTCATGGATCAAACCCAGATTTCTCTATGGGATATACCCTTTGGGTCAAGGCTATGGTATTTTTCCAATAGCTTAAGAAGTTTTACCTCATCCCCAGTATAACTTTTCTTTCACTCCCTCGACATTGTAAACCAATGCACTCATTTTGTTCATGTATCATACAACAAATCTAGTACCTTCTCCAATTGCACATTTGTTCATCAACCCATTTTTGTTGTTTAATTGTATTTTATATAAGATGTTTCTATTGGTTTTCCATGCCCCATAGATCAGCTCTGAGGTTTACTATACTCCATATATTGATCATAGTCTCGTTAAATTTTGGAAACTTCTCGCATGATTCCTAAGAGAAATTTTCAAGATTTATCTTGGACATCTTTTTAAAAGTAAAAGTATTTGTCTTAGTTTTGGAATGGACTAAGTTGTCTTGGTCCCTTCCTTCTCTTGAAATCCCTCACGCTGACTCCTTTCCAGCTTTCCTATTTGCTTCAACTTCAATAGTTGCATCCTTTTCTTCTTCCATTTTTGGGGCATTATGCATTCTCCTTGGCCATTATGTTGCCTTGATCCTTCCACTTGGGTTTTAACAACATTCATATTTGAGCTTATTTCTATTGTTTTGTAACAAAAATCATAAATATGATTGTGGAATTTGATACCCACACTACAAATGAGTACACATACTGGGAGGGTGTCCTTATTAGGATATATTTTTCTATAGGTGTCCTTATTGGGATATATTTTTCTATAGGTTTCCTTATTGGGGCATATTGTTATATAGGTTTCCTTATCAATGTTAGCTTTTTGAATTCTTTATATCTCTCCTTTTCTACTAAATATTTTTCTTTTCCTCCCCACTAGATTCCTTTCTGTCTCTACATATCTCATGCACTTAAATAATCTCATCCACACCTTTTTTTAGATTGCCCCAAAAATATTGAGATAGAAAAAATTTCAAATCTTCTCATAATTTTGTGCCAAGTGGAGGGGGTTGTTCACCCTTTTTGCAGGCTCAGGAGGTGGAAACAAATATGCACTAGTTGTGTTGTTGTTGCAACAACTAGATGTGTTTGAACTTCTTATGATCTGCGATTAAAGGAATCTGTGAAGGAGATATGGTCGTTATGCATTAACCTATGTTGTTCTTAGTTATTATGTACTAAGCTATATTTTGACTTCTATCATCAACTATGAATAAAAAAATGTCTTCCTTCTGCATTATCATATTGTTAGGATCAAAGTCTTCATACATATGTTGTTGATAGAGTTGATGATAAATTTAAAGTTTTATTAAACAAATCCCAGGAATTGGATGGTATCTTTCATTCTAGATCATTTTTATTAACCTTCTTTCACATTCCGACCCTTTGAGTAAACAAAAAAAAAACATAATAACTCTAGCAAAATACCCTCTAATGGCTGCTATAGATGTATAGCCCATTTTTTTCCCAGAAGAATTCTTCCAAGTTCACTTAAACACCATAGACATGGATTCAGACCATACTCCAATACTACTAAAAAAAAAGTAGCATAAATTTTTAGATGAATGATCCAAAATAATTAATAGACCCACAAATTCCTATCACTTATTATTATGTGGAACACAAAAATCCTTTACAAAATTGTTGACTCATGTTATATTCTTGTATTAATATTTCCTGGTGTCCCATTTCGGATATTGACATAATCAATAGAAGTAGCTTCTTCAATGTAAGCATTTCAGGTGTGGAAGAACTAAGCGAAACACCTATGCATTCCCAGTGTTGAGTTACTAATTCAAAAATTACTAGCATATGTAAATAACAAATTGGAGCCAACATTAAATATGTTCTTTTCCCATGGTTGATACCAGATCACATCATCATGCCAAGTGCATGCACAAGGCCAACCGCAAGCCACAAGACTTTAAAAACCACACAACACATGTTTGATAGAGACAAAACCTAATACCGAGTTTAACAAACTGAAGCCTCTCTAGCTAAGGTGTACTTGGAGTAAATAATTGTGAGTAATATTCATGCTACACTTTTGCTATCTAAAAACCTAAGGTTATGCCATTTGGTCCTAGTGTATTCTCATCACAAAATGATTTCATTAGGTAAAAAGGCCTAGAGAAATGTGTATACAATCATAATCAATGAATTCCATAATAGGGAACATACTTTACTTCACCACTCTCAGTATTGGGAACATGATTCAATAATGATAGAAAAAGGTGCAAGGCAAAGCGATGATCATCATGCATCCAAGAAATGAAATAAAAGTGAGAGAACCACCCTTCAATCAAAATTATTCCCCTCTACCAAACAAAGAATGCACTACAACCACCTCAAGTCCAAGGCGATTTAGCATCACCATTTGGACTAGCAAGCTTCCATGATGCTTATGTGCTATTAGGTATCATTGGAGAGACACAAGAAAAGAAATGATACTCAATACTCTATCTTCACAACCCTCTCAAAAACAATCTTAAGTCAAATTTCAAAACAATATTGCATACGAAATTAAATTGTTACCTTATGTTCTATGCCTAGTTTTTTTATCTGACATGCCTTGTGAGAAATATCTATGTGATTTTGTCTTTTGATGCATGTGAGTTGTGGACTACTAAATAGTGAAATTCACATTGTGATCTATTGAGGTTGAATTGGTTTATGGGATCACATATTATGAATGTTTGTATAGTACATATATGCAACTTAATACATTCATAAGGATTTTGATAATAAATCGTACATAGGTGTTGTCAAGGAAGCTTTTGAACCACAACCTTGATCTGAAAAAAACTTTGGATTTAGCAAATGCCACACCTATTATTTCTACTGAAACTAAGGTTCACGTTGAGGTGTTTAATGAGATTCTTTCTAAAGATAGACAATTGACAGGGATTTCTAGAAGCAATGGCAAGAATGCCTTGCATCTAGCTGTAAGAAGTGGTTACACATATATTTTGAGAGATTTACTATTAAAATATCCACAAATGGCTCAAAGAAAAGACAAAAAGGTCCATACAATAATGCACATGGCAACTAATGGAGCCAACTGTGGTGAATGAACTAGTTCAGGTTGACCCAACAATATTTATGCTACCTAAAAAAAGTGGTAGCACACCACTACATTTACCTACAAGGAATAAGTGTAAGGAGGTATTGTCTCTTGATACAACCTACTAGAATTTCCTTTAATTATATGACCTGGTTTAAAGTTGTAAATTTCAATTGGTATGAGAAGGGAGCTTCTCGTTCAACCAAGAAACACAAAGGTAAGATTTATCTCCACTTGGTGCCAAAATCAAGATTTATTTATTTATTTTATTTTCAAAATAATTGATTTCTCTCAATAACTGATGCAAGACATGATTTTCGTTAGTATGCAACTTGGGTTGAACTTGAATTTTGTTTTTGGACAACAAGCAACTCAGGACAAACTTTACATTTAGCATTATGGATAGGATCTTTACATGTTTTCAATGGAACTATTAGAGCATCGGAAATATTTTGAGAAGCATGAACTTCCTGAACTATAACATATCCTCTTGTTAGCAAAGAATAGAAGCATGTCAATAAAAAAACTTTGCAAACTTTTCTCAAGATAATTTAACCTCTTTTTAGCTAATGGAGACAAAGTAGTGTAATTACATAAAAGGTGTCTCTTTGCATGCTTGGGCTTCAAAGACACAAATATTCTATTCCTTCAGTATATCTTTGCAGCTTTAGGTGAAATTGTTATTCCTATTCTCTATGGACCATTTCGTTATTCCCCTAGACCTATTCCATAAAGGTAGAGGGGTGATGAAGTGTATTTTTGTGTTGTGTAGTTCTTTTTTCTGTGAGGTTCTTTTCCTCACACCCCTTTTCCAATTGAAGTACTTGTGGGAAGACATAGTTATCATTGAGAGGTAGAGGGTGCTTTCCTTGTATCCATTAAATTGTACTTTTGGATACTCGTTCTTGGTGTGGATTTGGAAGTGTTTGAATGCCCCTTGAATATTTTGTTGGTGTCACAAATATTAGCCAAACTTTGTGCTTACAATTTTAACATTTGTTTAGTGGTTTAATTTCAGGTTCATTATTGATTGTTGTATTTTAGAATTTAAATTAATTAGTAATGAGAAGCTCCCCCAATTAGTTTTCTAGACCCCATAGCTAGTAGGGTTCAAGCATGTATCTTATTATTCATAACTAAATCATATATCCTCACTGTTTTTTACTTTTTGACATGCAAATAAGTGTTTTAGAGGCAAATTTTTATGTTGTCACAACATATTTACATGATTCACAAGGTAACAAACCAATTTTTGGTGTAATTTCAAATTTTAGGTTTGATAATTATAAGTTATTTATAGGCTATAAATGTCTTCAAAGTTTCACTTCTAATTGAGTATTCAACCTAACATATTGAGTATCTTATACATAAGTATCTTTCTCTTCACTCACTTTTCATAACTTCCATAACCATTAGGTAAGGACTTGCAACTTTGATGTTATTTTACTTGTTTAATAAAAGATTTTCCAAGAATTTACAAAGTTTTATAATTTATTGAAAGTTGTAGAATTTACAATTTATGAAGTTTGAAGGTCTACTTTTTTAAAGTCTAATTCTTAAAAGGGTTCTATCTCAATGGAAGAGCACCTGCCTTACAAGCAGGAGGTTGGTGGTTTGATTCCATTATGCCTTGATATTCATATGGAATGGCGATGATCATTTTTTGGTGATGTGGGGCCTTTTTGATCATCACCAATGAGATTATGGTGACATTTTTTTAACCTCACCAAAATATGAAATGGTAATGGTCAACAAATGCCACCATATATATATATATATATATATATATATATATATATATATATATATATATTATATATATATATAATATATATTAATAATATATATATACTTATATATATTTAATAATATATATATATATATATTATATATTAGATATATGTGCATCAATAGTGATGGCCATGAAAGGTACATCATCATAAATCACTATTGTTCATATGAAATGGTGATGGTAACTATTTTTCCTTATAATCATTATTTGTGACACACTATGAATGTCACCACAAAACCTATACTTTTGTTGATGTAATCTTTGGTGACATTTATTTTTTGGTGACAAAGGCTCTTTTGATCATTTCCAATGAGCTTATGGTGACATTTTTCGACCCTCACCAAAATATGAAATGGTGACGGTCAGAAAATGCCACCATATATATGCATAATAGTGATGATCATGAAAGATGCATCACAATAAATCATTGTTGTTCATATGAAATGATGATGATCACTATCCATCATTATAATAATTGTTCGTGACAAACCTTGAATGTCACCAAAACACCTATAGTTTTGGTGGTGCCACCTTTGGTGACGTTGATTTTTTTTGTGATGGAGGCTAAGGTCTATCACCATTTCTCATATGAAATAGTGACAACACTATCTAGCATTATAAATCATTATTGGTGAAGGACTGTGAATGTCACCACAACACCCATACTTTTGTTGATACCACCTTTGGTGACATTCAATTTTTGGTGGCGGAGGGTATTTGGATTGTCACCAATGAGCTTATGGTGAAAGTTTGCGACCCTCACCAATGTCCTTTTTTCTTGTAGTGTATTTTGCTTTGAATGGAGAAGCACACCAATTTTGAAGCTGATTATGGTCGGTTGTGAATGCATGTGGGTTGTGTGAGGATTGACATGAAAAGAAAAGGCAAATGAATGGATTGGGATACTCCTTCAAACCTCTCGTTGTCATGTATTAATGGAATTTGTACACCTATTAAATGTCATACCATTCCCTCTGCAATGATTTTAAACATGGTCCCTTATTTTGAGTCCTGGCCATTTTGTTTGTAGGAAGAGCCAGGTTAACCATATTTGCAAGGTATCTGATATTCGTATACATGAAGGTAGGCTAGATGGGTGAATATCCACCTAAGTAACTCCTGAGATTTGTGACATGTGAAGTCTATCCCCTTCGCTGACGTTGGCAACTGTGACTATATATAGGAAATTTCTTGGCTTAATGGGAATGGATATTAATGACGTTTTGATAAAAATATAAACCATCAATAATACGTTTTGCATAGTTACAAACATGTCAGAAGAAATGGTCATCAAGGAATTATTAACGCCAAATATGGTAAAAATTCCCTATGCCGGGAAACATTCCTGTCAAATTCCATCTCTGATGGGGCATGCCTTCTTTAAAAACTTTTGAATAAATTTCCATTTTGTTTAAAACCTTGTCCACATGAAGATCATGGCCCTTTCAATTTGTGAACATGACTTTTGAATTTAATATTGCATCATGTGTGGTGGATACAGTGACTCATCCACTTAGGGTTACAGCCCTCAATTTTCTTTTGAAAAAAAAATCAAGAACTACGATGTGCTCAAAACCTGTGCTACTCGTTTGCAGTGACTTCTACCACCCTTATCAATTATAGATTGTGTTTTATAACTTTGACATTGTGGCTCAGCAAGTTGTGGTTGCAAACTCTAACTCCTTAGATCCTCTTGCTCTAATACCAATTTGCTGGAAAGAAAGAGGAACAAGGACATAAAATTGACATATACAAACAATATGATATACGAATCTTCTATTGATCAAAAACTTTACTTGATTACTATAAACTTGGTGAGGGGTAATTAACCTTTTTCGACTAGCTACTTACTCAAAATAATTTCAACATGCAAACATACACTATATTTGAATTTTTGGAAAATAATACTAAACTCAAACACACTCACACTTGACTCAATTCAAATCAGACTTGCATCACTTCATGCATCACTCCACTTATGTCACTCAAAATAATTTCAACATGCAAATACACACTATATTTGACTTTTCACAAAATAAGACTGAACTCAAACTCACTCACACTCGATTTTACTTTATACATCACCTGACTTATCTCTTCATGCGTCACTCATAATTCGATCTTACTAGATATTCATGTTGGAGTAATTACTCTTTCCAACAGAAAATGTGGAATAGATGTGTCGAGTGGGGAGAGAAGCTAACAGTGGAGCATAATAACTATGCATTGAAGAGGAGTGCACAAAGCGTGAATGAATAAAAAATTTTAATGACTTCCATGAGGATAAACAACCTAAGGGACCAATAGAATAACAAAATTAACTCATCTTCATATTATTTTCAATGTTGGACCTTCTGCTATGAGTCTTGACTAGAAGGCTAGAAATTTGATTGATCTTATCTTCATCAGATAGATGGTCCATGTTATCAACCTTTAGTTTGTTTTCATACTGAATACAGATATTCTCATAGGTTGCACATTCCATATGATGTTGCGTAGGTGTGCTTATATTAGCTCCATAAGACCATACAATGACAAGGGGAAATGAGTGTGGCATGCCAAGAATTCCCTCCACAAGACCCCATAGAGGCAGATAAGTGTGTACGAGTAGGGATATTAACTTAGTAATTTGTTTTGAAGCTGAAAACAATGTAGCTGAAAATCAATTAATTCCCATGACGGGAATTGTGGAAGGTTCTCCATGTCAATTAAAATGTGAGGGAAAACTTGAAGTTTAGGAGGAAATTATCATCTCAATGCAAGCAGATACACATAAGAAGAAGAACAAAATAGCGGTCGTTGCATGTCATAAAGATACAACCAATGATTATGACCATGATCACGAGAATAATAATAATGATGATGGCATTAGCCATAAAACACTTGTTCAGGCTTTGCTTGATTTCCCTCATCAACGACTGCACGATGGAAATGTTATGATCCATTGAATGCGACACCTACGATGGTGACGCCTGGTGCCATTATTATTTGGTGGAGTTTTCTAACATTAGGAGTCACAAGATTAAATATCATGTCTTATTATATGAGAGATAATCTCGTGATCATTGTAGGATATGTTTATGACATGAAAATCATTTATTCCTCTAAACAAAGGGGCATATCATTGTGAAACTTCGATGTGGCCAAGGATTGAGGCTCCATATGTGCAGTAGCCAGAAAATAAAAATTTGGTGGTATCGCAAGAACAAGAAATAGTTCCTTTGATTGAGGATGAGCATGAGTACATGAATGTTAAATCTACTATAGTTGATACATCACCCCATGATGAGTGTGGCATTTATTTCAAGACTGCTTGAAGCAATGTGTGAGATGTAAAGTGTTAACATAATACTCGGGAAAGTGTGAGATAAATCACTGGAGGAAAAGGCCATAAGGAATAATATCATCCACCATATATAGATCTAACATAGGATAGTGATTCTGGTTTAGAAATCTATAGTGAATTGTGCCGAGGGAGCACCCAGCTCAGAATGCGATGAACCCAAAAAAATTAAATTGATTGCAACAACCTATTTTTATAGTAATATTATAATAATGTTATGTCCAATAGCCTATGTTAATGCTATTTTATTTTTAATATCATGTTCTTATGTGTTTCAATTCACAAAGAACCCATGCAGTGCAAACATAAAACCTGGGACAAAGTGTATGGGTATTCTTCCTTAGGACCCCCAACCAAGGTTGCTAGTTGGTTCTATACAAACTAATTAACACACTATATTTCAACCATCCTAGAATAACATAACCTAAGAGACAAATTTTTGCAGCCAAATAATCTAACCCAATAGAAATAGAGCAATTTAGCAGCATGAGAAAGTGACATAAGGAAGAGAATCTGAGCAAGTATGTTGGACATGAGTAGTGGAAGAAGGAAGAAGAATTGATAACTAAATTCATGTTTCATTAGTTAATGGAAGAATGGTATGAAACATAGTTGAACAAAGATGAAAAGGGTGGGGTCTTGGGGTTAGAGGGTGGGACACCCATAGAAGAGGAAGAGAGATAGGAAACCCATATTTAAAGGACAAGATGCACTAAGAGGGAGTGTGAAGTAGAGTGAAAACTAGAGAACATATTACAATTTAAGATTTAGAGGTGTCTTGGGATTGTGCAGTGGCTACTGAAGCAAGGGTGGATGTTCAACTGCACCTAGCTTGGGACGAACTAATGACTTGTGTTAGGGATTGTTGGGATAAAAATGTGACTATTAGAAGAACATTAAGTGAAATTTCTAGTTAATATAAATGTAGATGAATTTAAGTTGAAATGAACCTGAATTGGTAATGGAGGGAAAGTAGATGGGAGATTTTCTTATGTTGGAATATTCCCCATTCCTCTCAATACATATTTGATTGAGTTTGGGGTTAGGAGTCTAACATGGGGATTAGAATTTTTTGTTTTTGAAAATACTGCATAGTATGGTTTTTTTTTAAAGAAGAGTTGGGGAGGCAGTGCAAACTCCCTGTTTCCATGGCAAGGAGGGCTTGCATGTTATGTAAATTTTCTTATATTAGCGATAAAATAATTTGGATTCTAGTAGCTTTTCATTTGTAGTGTCCTATGTAGATAGTTTGTTGTTCGCTAGGAGGGTTTGCATGTTATGTACATTTTTATTATGTTAATGAAAGAATGAATCTATATCCTAGTAGCTTTTCATTTGGAGTGTTCTATTGAGATATGTTTTTGTTCACATAAGTCTCTAGGATTATTTTTCTGCTATTGTATTTGTTTTGTTTTGTTGGTCCTCTTGGTGAGAGAGTAAAATTTTGTCCAACGACCACCATCATTAAAAACATTAAAATGGAAATATGTAATAAAAGAAAAACAAACAAGACACCTATCATTGTACTCCAAAGTTTTACTTTTGAATTAATATTAAGCAAACATCACTCACATACACTCTCATTTATCAACCAATCACTTCCACTCTCAACATTATGCTCCATTTCTTCTTCTTATGCCTTAATTTCTTACCTAAATTAATTTTATTTTCTCTCCTATCCATAATTTCCTTTGTAACCATGCCCATATGATATTATTAACATAAATGATATATTTTATTCCAAATGAAGTACTAATTGATTTTTACTATTCAAATAATTTCGGATTTCAATATGGAACCTCTATTTCATTTAACTCAAAAGTAGCATCTAGATCTTAGTGTTATCACCAAAAAATTGATCATCTACCCTAATTTACTAGATGGATCAAAGTACACCATGTAAAGCCAATTTTACCATAGTAAAATTGCTTTCACTGTGAGAAATTACTTAATAAACCACCTTTTTGAGTAATTTATAGTCAAACCCATGAAGAATAATTAAATAAATCATTATTTATTTGATTTTATTCTAGGAATAATTAATTTAACCACTGTTTTCTTGTCATATTTGACCCAAACATGAAAATAAATAGATAAATCATTATTTTTCTCATATTTCTCTAAGAATAATTAACTAATCACTAATTAATTATTATTCTTTGTCAAATTTGACTAAATACCTTAGGAATAATTAAATAAATCCTTATTTGTTTATTATTCCTTAACTAATTCCTTGAGATGATAAATAAATAATTTATTATTTCTAAATAAAAGTTTAAACATGTTTTCCCTCCTAACCAAATATAATAAAATATTCCAAGTGGTTATTCCAAGAATGGGATCAATAATATTTTATGATTTCTCATTATTCGAGGATAACTCAATATTTTGTTATAAATAGAAGGGTTTTCCATTCATTGTTCACTTTTGATTATTTTCATTGTTACATGCACTATTGTAACTTTGATTATTTTCATTGTCGCACACCATATTTTTGTTGGGTTTACACATTATAGAGGACAAAGACTCTACACAAGCTGAAGATGTTTGAGGATAGACAAGAACCCATCCCATAGAGGGGGACTGGTAACATTTATCTTTTCTCTTCATAGGTGTTATGATAAAATTATTCTTTACATATCTGGTTTCCATTGGATGATTGGAGTTATTACTCTTTCTTTTTACTATTTAAGTATGATTGTGGATTAGATCTGGACATTGGCAGGGTTTGTTTCTATCAGTTGTTGTAGATCTATAAGGTTTAGCAACCATTTATATTGTTGAGATTTTTTGTCATCCACAATCTTAAGTGGGTTCTTTTCGTACATCTTTGAGAAGAAAACACTACAACAAAATTGGTGACTCCACTGAGTTTTATACTTCAGATCTAGAAATCTGGGTGACCTTCAGTTTTTAGCTTAGGGTTTCTTACTTTTTCAATTCTATTAATGTTTCCTAATTTTTTAACCCTATATCTGATAAATTGCTAACTTCTGCAAGCTTTCTGGTCGTTTTTGTAGGTCACAGGAACTAGCCACGATAAAGGCATCACGTTTTTCAGAAATTTGCCGACCAAGATCCATGGAACAGAAATCACACTTTTTGGCCAAAAAAGTGCATTCTGGAGGCTAGAACACACTAAACAACGTGAAAAGTGCAATCCCTACAGAGAAACAAGTAAGTACCTACGATTTATGGGTTTTAGGGTTTTTCTCAGATCAGTTTCTGGGTTTTGTAGAGAGTTGTCTACTGGCTTATCTGACCTTTGTCTCATCCTGCTTATGCCTTGATCCACTCTAATTTACTCGTCAAAGTCGAATTCAGCTTGCCTAAGGGCTTCTAGTATGCTTCCACCGTTTTAGGAGGAGTTTAGCTGAGTGAGTAGTCTAAGTTTTTGTAGTGCTTTCAACCACATTTTCCATATCTATACCCTCTTGTTTCATATCTATTAAGATAGGTTGCTACGATTCATGTTTTCACATTTAAAGTTGTTTGGTCATTTGGCTTAGGGTCCCATCGGTTGCCCTAGGTTTTTCACCCATCTCCCTATCTTTTTGCAACGATCTTCCCTCTGGTTTTTTGTTATTGATACACCACTTTATCGAAGCTTAGTGTCACTTGATCCTAGTCACACTGATATTCAAATCTCTTGATTGTTCTAGTGTATTTTCCATCGGTTTAGCCACCAAGTAGTATAGTGTTTGCAAACCCAGTTTGGGTGGGGTTTAGTTAATTGTTTTGTTGTTCATTTTATGTTATTTATTTCAGTTTATCTTCAACAAGATTTTTTCTTTTTTCACAAACAAGATCTGGGCTTAATCAATTAATACACTTGCACACACAAGCACACCTTAAGCGAAGGGTGCTTGGTTTACATCACCAAGGCAAGACTTAACATAATAAATTTATCTCCTCGCATCGCGACAAAGATATATTTTTGATCTCCCTTCACCATTTTCGTGTTCTGTGGGTCCTACCATCATTGCACCATGGAGGCATTTGTTGCAGAGACTATTAGGCTTTCACCCACAGTTTCCGCTCGGGCGTATTACCACTCCTAATTAGGTTCAGGTTCATAGCCCTCTGAGTCCCCATACTAACTCTTCTCCTAGTTCTTTTGATTCCTCATCTGATTCCGCACCTCCATCGCACATCGTCGCCATGTCTAGACCCATAGCTAGTGCAGGAACCCAAATTGGTGTTGGCTTGGGTTCTATACGGTGGTCTCATCAAGTGGAATAGTCTTAGGAACCGTTATGGCAGCCCTCGTGCTCCCCTTTATGGTTGGGTTAAGTCTACCAGATCTTAACTAGTTAATAAATGACCCCATACACCATGATGCAAGTTGGCCCTCTATGCTGACTAAGCTTCCCTCAGACATCCCAAAGTTTGAGGGTAATGCAAGAGAGGATCCTACCAACCATGTCTGATCCTTCCACATGTGGTGTTTGTCTAACTCCATAAGTGATGACTCCATTTGTCTTCTGCTCTTCCAACACACACTCACTGGAGACACTACAAAATGGTATGTAGACCAGCGTTCCGCATCTCATTCCATTTTCGTGATTCTTGCTAAAGCATTCCTTTCATATTCCTAGTTACCTCTTCAATACGACACTAGTATAGAGCTATTGACCACATTTCGTCAATCCTCTGCCACTCCTCTTTCTGACCATGTTCAAGAATGGTGTCAAAGGAGGAGCACATGTCGTGCCCCACCTTTCAAAGACTGTGTCTATCTAGATCGGTTTCTTAAGAGCCTTTTATCCCCCATTGGGAAAGATGTCGTGTCCCATTTTCCTCAGACCAAGGAATAAGCTCTCCAGACCACTTTGAGATATGATCTGATTTATGCACAATCTGGTTAGGTCTATACCGTCATTCCAGACCTCCCTCATCCTAGAAGTTGCAATGCACTGGGGGCATCTCACACCACCGACGGTATCATTGGATTCCTCTCACGCTCTTCACCGTATACCCTTCAAAGTTATGGATACCTATAGGGGGGCACCAATTCCTCCAACACTTATGCCCCTCCTGCTAGCAACATGTTTCTTAGACCCCAACCCATTTACCAAACTGTTGCTCCTCCTTATGCACAACTGAGTGCTCCAGGCCCTCAAGCATTAGCACCATAGCCTCCCATGCATCCTTAGCCCCAACAGCCACTGACCCCTCAGGGCCAGGTGTTTGCGTAGCAGAATGCTACCAATCCCCAAATTGGAAGAAAAATAATAAGGGGAAGGGTAACAAGGGTAACCAGGGTAATTAAGGTAACCAGCCTAGTGAACCCAGGGGAACTAACCTAACACCAACAACCAGCAACATGGTAGCCAGCCCAAGTAGAACAAGGCTATTCGTATGAACAAGCCTTGTTCATGCTGCGGTGTACATGGCCATTATACACATGAGTTTTCTCTCTTACCCTATATTTGCCAAATGTGGGAAGCTCAAGCAACTTCTAGAGGTCAACAATCGCCTCAGAATCCTGTGCCATCTCAATCGGTAGTGCTCACAAATCCTTTCCCTCAACAAGGATTTGTTGTTTCTCAACCTCAACTAGGTCAAGTAGCCCATCCCCCCCAACCTTCTGGTCTCGATGACTACCAGATCCTCATGATGGACTCTAACGAGGTCAATACCTCTGATCCATAGCCAGCTCCTCAGCACTCTGTTGTTACCATCTCAGCCGAGTCATCCAGACCCACCCACCTAGGACCTCCTCTATTTGTGGGTGCCTCTCCTATGTTCCCACCAGGAAGCGCTCCTTCAGGTCTTAACCATCAAGGAGCTATTCCATGAGGACATTTCCCTGCAGGACAGATACCTTTTTTGTTTCCTCCTCCAGGAACCTTTTTTATCCTTGTCATGGCTTCACTGGTCCATCCTAACATGACTTTGGGGATCCTAGTATGGTACATCGATCCCCTAGGAAGCACTCCGCCTAGTCAGCTACGATCATATCATGCTTTGAGCCTATTTCAATCTGTCCCTATAACCCCTATCACTTCTCTAGTTCCACCGCAACCTCAACGAGAACCTACTACTGTTGTGATAGCATCCAGACAGGGGGCAAAGCCAAGAGGAAGAAACCTAAGGAAAAGTCTACCCAAGCTTCTCAAGCCCCCAAAACCCCAAAGCTATCACATCTATGCGCTTTGTGTGAAGTCCTTAGGCATGCCACCAATAATTTGCCTGAACTTCCTCAACTCAAACCTTTGGTTCATGAAGCGTTCCCTGAGTTGAATATTCCAAAAGTCCATGTTAACTTACTAGTCCCACCTAAAAAAATTAAAATGTTGTGCACAAACCACGCTTTTTTCCTGTGTGATCTTCATGGTCATTACTCCCATTTTCTCGCTCGTCTTGACGAATTTCGTGATTGCCTTAGGGCGAGTCATGAATACGAGGCCACTCGTAGTGGAGCTCCTAATCCTCTACCTGTGTATTCTGGTACCACAAGTCAACCAGAACATGGAGACTCTAGCCCTGTTATTATGATCCCTTCCCCCGATGTCGAGATGATGAACACCACAGGCCCCATTATTTACTATCGTCATCCTTGAGTTCCTTACAGGAAAACCTTTCTGAGGTTTCTGTGAACACTTATATCACACCTCTTTCGATAGAATCCTAGGTCTCAACATCTGTAGATCCTCAATCTACTAGCTTGTCGTCTACCATTCCAGATGATGCGTATGTGAAGCTTCTTTCTGAGGTTGATGCACCAGGTATGTTGCCACATCATGTAGTTAGTCCCCCTCCTGTCTGCCTATCTCCCAACCTGATGAGGACACCATGGAAGCTATGCCTACCCCTAATTACCCCTACACTTAAGTAAGGGGGCATTTTTTTAGAAGATTTTGAAGGCCATCTCCTTCCTAATTTTCCCCATGCACTCGACCTCAGGAAATTTTTCTCATAACACATCCTTTTGATTTGCATGTCTTTAGTTTTTCCATGTACATAGGTATATTGCATGATCTCATGAGTTTTCTTTTGCACCTTTTATATGGATCCATCATCCACATCGTATATCAGTCATGCCGACGGTGCAAGTTGCTTCTCTCAGAATCCAGCCTCGGCAGCCTAGGCCATTTTTACCCCTTTGCATATGTTAGTCCTTTCGAATGACATGTGCATTGGATCTACCACCAATAATTAGGCCGAATATGATGAAGTGATAGGTTTGTTATTCGATGCCCTCGCTCATCACATCCTTCATATTCATGTTTGTTTAGATTCCTTGCTACTTGTCATGAAATTGAATGGGGTCTATCATGTGCATAACCAAGTCATATTTAGAAAATATCTTCGAGTTAAATTGTTGGTACGTGAATTCAAAACCATTACTTTTTGTCATGTGCCTAGAGCCCAAAATCACTATGTAGATACCATTGCAAACAACATTCTATATTCGTATTTATCACATGTATACCACAGAACATAACCGAAAAAATGGCGAACCGTCGTCGTCATATAAAATGCATAATAACATTATGTATTATATAATTGTTTGGAGCCCTTAAATCTAAATACTTCTGGTATGCCCATAGCATATTGGGGGGGCACATATGCCCCTACATCTCCTTTGGATGATGTCGTGCCAATTTGAGTCAAAATTCTTGAATCCCTTTTTCGAGCACTTAGAACACAATGGTGCTCCTCAAACTCCTCCTATGAGGGGGCATCATCCCCACCTTTGCATACCAGATCAGTCCTCTCCATCACATATGTTTGCGGGTAGTATCCCATGCTTGGGGGCATGATGGCTTTCTCCTAGCCATCTTCTCAATTAAGTCTTGGCCTATATCCCACCAAATCTAGGTATGTTCGATTATCCTCCCATTCCTTGGATAGTTTGTCCTATCGGCCTCTCCAACGAGCCATATGCACATCGCATATCATAGATATTTGATACCATATCTTCAAATATTCTACTCTATGTCCACATAGTCCCTATGTCTGACTTTGTGGATGAGGATGATTCTAGACCTCCTCTAGTATTTCATGCTCATTTTCCTCTTCCCTTGATTCTTCACCAGGAACCAATATTGCAAGAAGAATTAAGGCCATATTTAGACAAGTAAGGCCACTTTCTTGAAATTCATAGATCCTAATTCTGATGGTCGGTTTGTTCATTGTGACCTCCACAAGATTTAGGGCCTTTTCCTCCTCTCCAAATTCACCACAACTCACTTAGCAAATGAATCCAAATTGGAGGGAAAAAATCCTTTCACAGAAAAATCCCCAATTTTTCTATCACCCATTGAGACTAGACCATAGCTCAGTTCGACAAAGTGTTAGCACTGTTGGAAAGTTCTCATCAAGCTCTCGGGTGTTCCTTAGTTTTTGATGATTTGACACTTCACTAAGAAGCCTTTTTTCCAAGAAAGGCCATTTCGTTGCCTCTCAAAATCGAATTTTGTCATAAAGCAACACTTGGACTTTGAGGTCCACCTTCTCTTAATACTTGTCTAAACATATGTCTACTTTCGTCATGACTAGCCATCATTTACTCATGTTTTGATGGTCCCCACAAGGCTTAGTCTATGTGGCAGTGTCATCAAATCACCCTTGTTTAATGCATCCGCGATGAGTCACCCTTGCATTCTTGGAGTCCATTTCATGTCTGTTGGGCGTGGAATCCCCTAAGGCATGTTTTGGGGCTTAAAGCCCAAGTTTTGACCAAGTCTTTTGTAAAAGCTCTGTGAATTATGGGCGCGAAGCGCGAAGTTATAATAAAGTCATAGGGTTGTTCGCCCTTGGTTTTTGTAATGTAGTTTCAGCTTGATAGACCTACCCATGGTCCGCGGACCTTGGGATTGTATAAATAGAGAGAGGCTCTAAGTGTATAAAGGAATGGAACAAAACGACTAGAATGGAAGTACGATGAGTCCAAGTGCTTGATTCAAAGTGTAAAGTGTGTCTTCAGGTCGTAGAGTAAAGAAGGCTATGCAGCTGAGTGTGAAGAGGCCTAGTAGTCCACAATTGAGTGCACAGACCCCTGCAATTGAGTGCGCAATGAAGGTCGAGCTTGTAACCGTTGGAAGAATTAATAAAAAGAAGTTTACCATATTTATGTGTATTTGTTCCTGCTTTAATGTATGATTGGCTATAAACTGCAAGTGTACTATTTATTTGCTGTGGGAAGTCATATGAATGTTTCGTATAAATAAATATAATGTAAGACATCCATTTACGCAAAGGTAATTAACTGGTATAGGAAGATAAGTAAGATCTTAGGTGCATTTTATGGGAATAGCATAGAGCGTTGCTCTAGTAGCACGAAAGCTCCACAACCCCTGGTTAGGGCTGCGTGAGGGCAGTATATCAGGGCATGAAGGCCTGGGAAGTGTGAGAAGCAACCTGCGTGTAGGGATGAACAGTTGGACCAGTCAAAACTCTTATACATCTCAAGGGTGTGGAAACCTAGCTCCAGCACCCTCCCATACTACTTCGGGTGAGACCTGAGTCTGCACTTCGCGGACTATTGCTGAAAGGGCCAGTAGTACAGGGATTTGTTTGGCTAATCAACCCTGAACCTGGGTCAAACCCCAACAAGCCAACAAATGGTTCCATTGCTGGGACCGGGATATGCATAGAGATGTCTGATGTTGTATCACTAGAATCTAGCAAAAAAGGGAATTGAAGATTGGTTGGACAAAAAGATTCACGAGTTCGTGGCATAGGAAAACAGGAATCCACAACTATCAAAGGAAGAGTGGTTAGACTGCTATTTATACACAGAGATCCATGAAATTTTCTTCGCGTCTTTTCCTACTGAGCTATACGAGTGGATCATGAAGCTAGTAGATAGCTAAAGAAGGTGTAGACTTGATAGACCTATTGTGTGGACTCCAAAATTGGTGCGCAGATTGGAAGCATCGGAGGATAAGATCATGCGCGTTGTCAATCACTGGCTCGATTGAATCATAGGAGGATTCATCACCAAATTCACGGCAGATACTTTAGTTAGTTATAGTGAGGTAGAATGAAGATTCCTCAAAGGACCACGAGGTAAGTATGTTAAATCTTTGAACACTTGGATTAAAATGCTACTGTGTGAAAAACAAGTTATGTGAATAAATTGATGTTTGGGGCTACATGAAGTAGGAGAATCTACAGAAATGAATGTAGCACAGAACTAGAAATTAGCCCCTTGATCTCACCTCCATAAGGGGGAAAATAAGAGCTCGTGAAGGTCTCGCCAAGAATTTAGATCAATCTGATAAGTCAGAGAATTCTGCGCATACCAACCCCACCTACACCACTGCCAGTTTCACCGTCTTCACCCCCATCTTCACCCATACCACCTCCGCCACCATTGCGAAGTAGTATGGTGAGCGTAATAAAGCTACCAGTGTTCAAGTGAGTAGGGAATGAAGATCCGGACCAGTTTTGGTTCGTGATAAAAGCTATATGGGAAGCGCAGGGAGTCACGGATGACAATATAAAGAAGGCAATGTTGGTGAGCACTCTGCAGGATCCTGCGCTAACCTGGTACATTAAGCATTCCAATGACAATCCGAATGCGGGGATCACGGATATCCAAGCTGTGCTAAACAAAGAATTTAGTAGGGAAAAGTCAGAGGCATAGTCGATCATTGGGTTCCAGGAAATCACAAAACTGCCAGGTGAGACCCCTTGGGAGTTGGATCAAGGACTGAAGTGCACAATTCACAAAGCTAACATGACGTTAACAGATGGGAAACATCTCAAATGGTTTGTAGCATCATTAATGCCGCATGTATGGAACACACTGTCACAACAGAGGCTATCCACTTCTGCCAAGGCCTTGGAGGTCGTGATGAGATTGCACGAGACCCTAATATAAGATCCCAACCTAGGTGTTCAGCAGATTCACATGCACCTGAAAATTTGTGCCTTGAGATGCTAAGTTTGAAACAAGATAGGACAACTCGCCCAAAGGTGTGCGATGAGGTATGGTGCATAAAATACAAGGGCCAGGGGCATGAAAAGGACCACTACTCGGTATTTGCAAATTACCTTGCAGGAGGAGGACCAATACCATTGAGACTGGAGGGACAAGCAGGACCGAGCGCAGTGCTTGCGCTATGGTGCACGATTTGTTAGATAGGAGAAAGGCATGCTATAGATAACTTCCATCTATCACAAAAGTATATGTAGCATTTACAACAGTTGTTCTGTAATTTCTGTAGGTCAGTGGGACATGATGAGCACACCTGTAGAAGTTATGAGTTGATGATGGGTCAAACAATTACCTTTAATGTTCAGGCCAAAATCCGGCCCCTCGATCAGAATAAAAGAATGGCATGCACTGGATTTCAGGGGTGTGGATGAGGATGAGGTGGAGGGGGACCAAGAAGAGGTCGCGGATAGCTAATATGTTACAATTGTGGAGGGCTAGGGCATTATGCTCATGATTGTACGAATCCAATGTGACCATCATGATTGTATTTTAAGTTGTTTGATCATGAGACAGAGGATTGTCCCACATTGATAGCAAGGTTGTGCAATAAAGGAGCACTCCAACCTCCTCTAACCTAGAACTTGCAAATGATGAGGTCTGAGCTGCATGAGGAAGACCCTAATGTAATATTGTGCTCCAGAGTCGAATTATGATGGGGGATGACAAAGGCAAGTAGCTTGAAGAAAGTACTTGGGTTAGCAAGGCTCCAATGAAGGAACCAGAATTTGATTTGGAGTTTGCTAAGGAGACCTTCATGGAAGCCAAGAGGAGCTTCGCTAATACCTCCACTTCAGGAAGTAAAGCTAGACTGTAATCGAAAATGGACCCATCGATTCTCACTACGTTCCTGGAAACATGAATGAAGTTGTTGCGCGACAACAAGGCTATAAGGGGGATACAAGAACTCATAAAGAAATGTGCTGGGACAGCCCAAGGAAAACCGTCCGTATTCTGGAAGCTCAAAAATCACACCACGCTGATGGGAAGGGAGATGAGATTGACTGCATAGATTGGAGAATATGAGATGAACCAAGTGATTTTGGATCTAGGATCGGATGCGAACATCCTACCGAAGCAGACATGGGAGTGCGTGGGGAGGCCTACACTACAATGGTCTCCTATCCAACTACGAATGGTGAACAAACAAAATATCCCACCTATGGGGCAATTACAAGGAATCATAGTAGATATCGAAGGAGCAAGCGCGCTAGCAGATTTCGAAGTAATATAGATTGTTGATGATAACAATCCCCACCCCACGTTATTGGGAATAGATTGGGCCTCTGACATGAATGGTGTGATAAACCTGAAGAAACACAAGATGAGTTTTGAGGACTACGCATGGTTGTACCATTAGACCCTGCAGAAGGATCGTGTTACACGGAGCCATTACATGACTATGATAGCAACGATGACTTAGATTGCATCTACAAGATAACCACGTGAGAGCAAGACTAGGTGAATCCGACCACAGATGGACAAATCTCATGGAAGCGTGAAAGCTCATGCACATTAGATTCGGATGAGGAAATAGAATGATGGCAGAACCGGTTACACGAGGTAACCACACTAAACTGTAACATGATGACGAGATCGTTGCGCTGCGTATCGACAGAGGTGAGGGACCTACCTACGTATGATGGGTTAAGTGAGGTGGATGAATTCCTAAACAAATTTGAAAGAGAAGTGTCAGAACAACAACGCTTCAAAGCTTTGAAATGGGTACTGTGCGCTACGCCTGCGAGGTGGTGGGATATGCACCAAAGAAGATTTGAGGATTGGAACGAATGCAGAAGGATGATGCACATGCAGTTAGGGCAACCTCGGATGAGATTGACGGCCAAGATTTCCAGACGAAATGGTTTGTGCACCCACCTATCTCAATGGATGCAGGCATATGGTGTGAAACCTATGTAGAAGCACACAATCTTCACATTTGATATGATTAGTAAGCAAGTACGGGCAAGGCAATGGCACGAACAACCCATCCAGTTGGAGCCACGAAGTATGGAAAGAAAAAATGCGGAGAAGGTTATCCATGCAAAAGCCTTTAACAAAGTGTGTGGAGCTCTGAACAAGGTCCACAATGCAAAGTGGATTGACTGTGACCTGCACATACCAATAGTTCTATGCGCTTATAGGACCGCGTGCAAGAACCTTACCGCACAAGCATCGCCAAGGCTAGAATATAAAGAGAACGTTGTAAGCCCTATAGTATGTGAAAATCCTAGTTCACGCATGACAACACCAGTAGATGCGACGGTTCGTGGAACCTTGGAAGGAGAAATTCAACAAGGAAATTTTAGGTTCTAAGAACTTGAGAAAGAAAGGGTGTGATTAAGGAAGAAAAGCGCTCTGGTGGAAGTAGAAGTCAAGAAGCTAGAGGACGAGATAAAGGAATATTTTCTCGATAAGAAGACTAGGGTGATAAGACAGGATGCACACGATCACATTGATAAGTTTGAGGAATATCACCGTGAATTGATCAGCCTGA
>APFE031328872.1:0-13810 GCA_000404065.3 Pinus taeda
CTTCTAGAAGACCTTTATGTGGCACTCTAAGGCCAAATTCGAATTTGAGTGGAAAGAATCATGGGATCATGAGGATATGTGTCACATCTCCTAATTGTATTGAAACTCTAAGAAGACATGTGTCTTATCAGTTCTTATTTTGATTATGACTCTAGAGGTAGAGGCAGAGATTCATGGACTCTCATTAATGAGATGGCTTCTCATCTTTTTGTATAAATATGAGATCTCTCTCATTCATTTGTTAGTCTTAGCTTGTTAGTCTTAACTTAGCTTAGCTTGGAGTTTGTAGATCTTCCTTGATGGCTTTTGAAAGTTTTAGAGAGATTTGTTGTACTTTATAATTTTGAAGAATTTGAATAAAGCTTTAATGTTCTCAACATGGAAGGAGATGTGAAGTAGATGTCATGGAGCACATTAGAATGTAAGGTAGAGTAGATTTTATTTTGTAATTTTGCTTTCATTTCGTTCATGTATGTCATTTTATTGCTTTCAAGTTTGATAGTTTAGATTTTCCATTCATGCAGTTTTAATTCATGCAAGTGTGTTCAACTGGTTGATTGTAGATTAGTTTTTCTTTACATGTTTTTGCATCAAATAGTGACATGAGATTGGTCTCTCTGCTGACTTTGTTTTTTTTAGCTTTTCAATTTTAATTATGCTTTGATTTCAGTGTTATTTATTTGCTGTTGTTAGTTAGTTTAGATATCAAATTCTTCATGACATTTGACATTATCTCGAGAGCCATGGCTTAACCCTGAAAAGCTACTTGGCGAGCTATTGGATTATGAGTGAAGTAATTTGATTTTAATTTTATTTCTGCAATTAGATACCAAGTCCTTCATGAAATTTGACGTTATCTCCAGAGCCATGGCTTAACCCCGAAAAGCTACTTGGCGAGCTATTGGATTATGAGTGAAGTGATTTGATTTTACTTTTATTTCTGCAATTAGATATCAGGTCCTTCATGACATTTGACGTTATCTCCAGAGCCATGGCTTAACCCTGAAAATCTACTTGGCGAGCTATCAGATTATGAGTGAAGTGATTTGATTTTACTTTCATTTTTGCAATTAGATATCAGGTTCTTCATGTTATTAGCGTTATCTCCAGAGCCATGGCTTAACCCCAAAAAGCTACTTGGCGAGCTATCAGAATATAAGTGAAGTGATTTGATTTTACTTTCATTCTGCAAGTAGGTAATTTAGATATCAATTCTTCATGTTATTTGATGTTATCTCCATAGCCATGGCTTAACCCCGGAAAGCTACTTGGCGAGCTATTGGATTATAAGTAAAGTAAATTGATCTTGCTTTCGTTAGTCTGCAATTTTTGATTTGTTTGAGTGCAATAGTTTAGATTTTATTTCTGTAATTAGATGGGTAGCAGAGACAGTGATTTCATGATCAATATTTCATCTTTTGTTTAATTTAAGTAGCTGCATATTTACATTCCTGTTCAAGTATTAATTTTATCAATAGCATGTTTTGAGATCTTTTGAAGTGCTAAGTTTTGGAAGTTACCACAAGGGACATAAACCTTGTCTTGAAATCTCTATCCATACTTGACCTTTAAAAGTATTCTTAAGACCTTAGAATAGGATTTCCATTTGCATTAGACACTTTAGGAGATCAACAAGAACAAAACCTCAAAACAAGATAAAACTATAAAGCAACGAAGTAAGAAAAAAGGTTAATTAAGCACATATGGTGCACCACACTTCATCAGTTTATGATACCTAGATTGATAATTTATGTAGAGCAATTTAAGACGTTAAATTGACTAGACAGATACCGCGAATCCCTGTCACCATTGGCCACACCTTCGTTGGCCAACCTATCTGCAAGCATATTGCCTTCCTCTTAACATGGACAAATCTTATTGTTTTAAGGATTCATAAGCTAGATTAGATACGGTGAAACACCTGCAGCAGCTTCCAGTGCTTTGACACTTTGTCTGGCGAGGCTCCATTTTGAATCTTCTTGGCAGCTTTGATAACCAATTCCGAATCTCCTTCAATTATAACATTCCGTAAATTTGTTTCCACCAGGATCTCCATACATTGATCTAGTGCTAAAAGCTTATCCATGTTATTGGTACCCTTTTCCAGGTGGCCATGGAAATTGTATTTTGTCAGCCCCTCAGAATCCCTTGTGGCACCCCCGAAGTCAGCTTCTCCGGGATTTCCCTTGGAAGCTCCATCAATATTATCTTTGAAGAAGCCCTGTGGAGGGGGCTGCCAACCCCAATCCCCAGTGTTAATATTTATCACATTCTTCTTTATTTCTTGAGGATTGAGGGATTGAAGATCCAGATTGGTAAGAATGTGCACTTCATGAGGTAGAAGAGGGTTTAAAGGGTTTGTTCTCAGAATGCTCCTGACTATTTCCTTGAGTTGTTTCAAAATCTGACTGACGATAAGCAGGGGTTCTCTGGATTTATCTTTGAAGATCTGCATGTTTCGTTCTTTCCAAATATTCCAAATGACAAAGCCTGGTACAAGCATCTAGGCCTTGTTGATGATTTCATTGCTTGAGAAGTTCTTTCTCCAGTTCGTTAAAGTATTGGAAATGCTGAGCCTGTCCCTGTCAGTTTGTTTGAAGCTAGAGGCTACCTAATCCCAAATTTTAGCAGAAAAAGAACATATATTTAGAAGGTGTTCGATCATTTCCTCATGCGAGCCACAAAGGTGACATTTAGAGGGTCCAATGAAACCTTTGTTGAGAAGGTTATCCCATGTGAGAATTTTCCTTTGATGAACTAGTCAGATAAATAGTTTGACTTTCATCCACTGAGGAGTTTGCCAAAATTCCTGCCAAACTTTCTCAGCATTTACAGAGTTCAATCCAGTGATTGTCTGTTTGGCCTCTTTGAGATTATAGTTGCCTTCATTATTCTTTCCCCATCTTAATTGGTTAGGTAAGGAGGAGACCAGAATTCTTCTTTGCTCTAAATCTTTGGCTAGAACCTCTGCCATGGCCTTCAAAGGTCTCTCCTCAATATAACTTAGGTTCTTCCATTTCCTCCATTTATCCTTATCCCTCCCCTGATCCCATAAATCTTTTACTAGTGAAAGCCTTTTTCTATCTATGTCTCCCTTGAGTGCTGCCAGTTCATTCTTGATCATGATGGGTTCCTATTGCCAGCTGTCCTCCCAGAAGTGAGCCTGGTCCCCTGCTCTAATTTCCCAAAAACAGTGTTGCTGAACAATACTTTTGTTCTCCCACGCTAGGTTCTAGATGTGTGAGCCTCTGATTTGTCCTGTCATTCTAATATGATCATGTTCCTGCCAGTGCCTGGCATACCTTTGTGTCCAAATCTTGGCCTAGGGCGCTCTCGGCTCCTTGATCCAACACCACCAGAGTTTGGCACCCAAATCTTGACTTAGAGTTTCCGGATCCTCCAGGCCCAAACCACCATAGCTTTTGGGCTTGCAGAGCTTGTCCCAGGCAACTAGAGCCCACTTATTTTTCTTTTCCCCTCTGCCCCACAGGAAGTTTCTTTGAATGCTTCTTATTTGCTGCTTAATGCCTTGTGGGGCAAGGATAGCTACAAATAGAAAGATGGGAATGGCCTGCAAAACCGCTTGAGTGAGCACCAGTCGCCCTGAGAAGTTTAAAGCCCGACAAGTCCAATTGCTGATCTTGTCCTGAAGTTTGTTTAAAATCAGTTCCCATATTTTCTTACATAGAGGTTTGTTAGTAAGAGGTATGCCCGGATATTTGGAGGGCAACTGTTCCATTTGAAAACCAAGAATCCTAGAGATGTTTCTCTGTATAACAATATTAGTGTTAAAGAAGAAAAGTTTGGACTTGTTTTAGCTTACCTCAGTGCCTGCCGCCATAGTGAAGTCGTTTAAGATATCTTTGATTGCCCTTGCCTCCTTAACTGTGGGTACACCCTGCAACATAGTATCATCCATGAATTGTTGATGAGTGTTTGCCTCCCCATCCGGGGTGAGCTTGATCCCCTGAATTCTACCTTCAACATTTGCCATTTTGATTTCCCTGCCTAGCCCTTCCATCATGAGGACAAAGAGGAAGGGATAAAGCGGATCACCTTGTTTGAGCCCTTTAGAAGGTATAAAAGTATTAGAGGGAGCTCCATTAAGCAGAATGGAGAAACTGGTTGAGGTGACTAGTGCCATGACCCATCTTATCCAATTTGGTTAAAGCCACAGGCTTTTAGAATAACTCTTATGTAAGAACAGTTGAGTTTGTCATAGGCCTTCGCCAGGTCCAATTGAATGATCATACCTGCTTGCTTATTTCTTTTGAGAGAGTGAACCACCTCGTGTGCTTGGATGATGTTGTTAAGAATCTGTCTTCCTTCCACATAGCCTATTTGCTCCTCTGAGATGAGCGAAGGTAGCAATGGCTTGAGTCTGTTGGCTATCACTTTGGAGATAATTTTATACACCACATTACATAAGGCGATGGGCCCAAATCCCTCTAGAGTAATAACATTCTCCTTTTTGGGATCAAAGCTATAAAGTTCGCATTCAAAGCTTTCAGAACCTTTTTGTGTTGTCTTGAGTCTTCCACCACCTCAAGGATGTCCTGTTTGACTGTATTCCAATATGCTTTGAAGAAATCAACATTGAAACCATTTGGGCCTGGTGCTTTTCCATTCTGCATATCCTTGATCACCTCACTAACCTCCTCTTCTGAGACCGGCCTGTTGAGATTAAGGTTTTCCTCCCTTGTGACCAACTTGGGAATGTGCTGAGTGATCTTATCAATGAACCTAGTTCTGTCTTCCATTGGATTCTTTGCAATGTCAGAGAAGTGTTGTACTAGGGTCAATTCCATGTCCTTGTGAGCGACAAGCTCAATGCCTTGAGAATCCTTTAGCTTTGTGATTCTATTGTGTGCCCTGTGGGCCATACTGGATTTGTGGAAGAACTTGGTGTTCCTTTCTCCCTCTTTGATCCATTGAATTATGGATTTTTGTCTCCAAAATGTTTCTTCTTGTAGGCAACGCTCTTCCCATTCTTTCTGTAGAGAATCGGTTAGGCTCTATCTTTCCTCATTGAAGCCCTCTGTGATATTGATCTGATTGATTTCCTGGAGTTTTTGTTCTGTACTCTTTCTAGCCTTGATGATATCCACAAATTCTTTTTTGTTCCAGTCCTTAAGTTTGGATTTGATATGTTTCAGTTTCTGCTGGAGCATGTACATCTTGGTTCCCAGAATATTCAAATCCTCCTTCCACCAAGTGGCGATGTTACTGGTGAAACTGGGGTGAGAGAGACAGGAATTTTCGAATCTGAATGACCTATTTCTTGGAGTGCCCATAAAGGACACCTCTAGCTGTACAGGCTAATGATCCGAGCCTCCAAAGGGTAGAATGGACACTGTAATTGCTGATCCTATGAGTATGAGATCCTCAGAAACAATAAACCTATCCAGTTTTTATGCCAATTGGGAAACCCCTCCTCTTTTGCTGTTCCAAGTGAAGGTTCCATTTATAGTCTTCATGTCCAACAGTCCGATGTTCATGAGGAAATCTTGGAAGGCTTCAGAGTCCCTACGAAGCTGTCTCCTGCCTTTTTTTTTTCTTTTCGAAAGAGATCTTATCATATTGAAATCCCTTGCTAGTATCCAGGGTATGTTGGGGTAACGAGCTCTGAGCCCTTCCAAGGAGGTGAGAAGCTTGAGTTTATCTACTTGCTATTGAGGGCCATATACATTAGTTAACATGTAAGTCTCCTTGTCACCTATAGGACTACACACCAGAGAAAGATAGTTCTTGGATGCTTCAGCATCCAAGATTCCCAATTTCTATGGATCCCACAACGTGAGAATCCCTCCTGCAGAGTTATTAGCTTTAACCTCCAAATAACCATACTTGATTAACCATTTATTGTGAATTTCTCTTATTTTCTCCATTAAATATTTTGTCTCCTGAATAAATACCATATCTGGTTTTACTTCTTTTATTCTATTACTTAGATTTCTCTATTTCCTTCTACTACCTAAACCTCTAATATTCCAGGTTGTAAGCTTCATTAAGAAAGGTTGGTAAAAGAATAACTGGTAATATCTTTCATCTTGCCTGAGTTAATCAATAGTTTCCCACATTCAGTTAGCAGTTCATTCTATCTTTTCCTTCCTCTTTTCCTTCCTGAGTTTTTTTGGAGATAGTGTCTGCTGGTTCTCCATCATTTTGATCCCACTCTGCTCTTGGCTTTCGTGGTTTCTTTTGACCCCATTTCCCTTCCATAGATAGAGTTGTTGGACTCGATCACAGTCTTCTTTTGGCAATGAGTCTATTGCTTTGTTCTTTCCTTGCTCTAGAAATTGTTCTAGGTCCAGATTTTCCCTGTCTAGAATCTCCTGCAGTTCATGATCCTCCGTACCTACCTCACTTGGGGTCATCTCATGGTCCTTGCTGATCTCCATGCAGTTTTGTGTCTCCTCTATCTTTTGGTTGTTTACTGGGATGTCCTCCATTTCAGCTTCCATATCCTGCTCCTTGGGGACGTTCTCCTTAACCCGGGCTGTCTCCATGCTCTCCTCCATATCCTCAAGGATTTTGAAACCATTGTGTTTTGTCTGTCTGTCTTTACTCGTTTACTTATTTGATCTTTTACCCCCTTCCCCTTTACTCTCAACCTTGGTAAAACCCTCATGATCTTTGTCCACAAAGGTTTTCCCATTGCTTTCTACCTTGTTTGTGGGACAGTCTCTGAATAGATGTCCATGTTCATGACATTTGTGGCATCTGAATAGTACGTGCTCATAGTCTATCGTTTTCACCCATTCCTCATCATATATTTCTAAGATTATTGCTTCCATAAGGGCTCCAGATAGATCCATTTCCACACACTTTCGGGCGAAGGAGGTATATTGACCTTTGAGAGTTGCCTCTGATATTTTCAGAAAATGCCCCAGCTTGTTTCCGATAGTTTTCAAGGACTCTGGATTCCATTAGTGCAGAAGTAATGAGTATAGTTTGATCCAAACAGGTACAAATGTGAATGTTTCACGTTCCGAAATGAAGTTCATCATCCATGGGCGCATGTAGAGTCCTGCGATAGTGTAGAAGTAAGGTCCCCCTTCAAACACTCTATCTTTGTCCTCTAGGCTCACAAACACCACTCTGAAGAATCCCTTAGAACCAAGATGAAAATGTATTTATCCCTTGGGCTTCTAATGGCTCCCGATCTAGATGTATAGAGCTTTCTCCGTTGGCCATAACCCCATAAACTTGCAGATGATCGCATGTTCTTTCATATGGTCCCTGTGCACTTGAATCGCTGGATCACTTAATATGACCCTGGGGATCATGCTCGATTTGGGTTTGCAAACTCCCGTATTTTTCGTATGAGGCATTTTCCTACTATTGCCTTCCTTCTCCCTTTCTTGATTCGCTGTCCGTTGTTTTTCTTCCTGATTTTGGATCTCATTAATTCCCACTGTTTCTTTGCCTCTTGCTTTTTATCTCTTTTCCATTGGTATTTTGAATTGCTTCCCTCCTGCCTCCTTGCCTCCCTCCATGACAGCTTGACTGTAGGAGGGAGCGACGCTCCCCCTTGCACGACCCGCGATAGAACCCTAAAACCAGACTTGGCGCCAACTTCAAACAAGTTGCAGAGCTCCCTTTTTTTCTTCCTTCTTCTTCCCCTCGTGATAGTTCGAGTCACCAGGGTAATATCACAACCTTTAGAACTTCTAATTTCTTGCTACCCTCAGGAATAAGAAAGAAGAGACTCAAATAGAATCCTGGAAAAAGGAGCTTTTTCGACTCTCGGCAGACGCACCAAAATGTTATCAACCAGGCTGGGATAGGTTGGGCTGTGTCAACATTTCAACCCAGAGTAAATATTTAAAACCAGATTTTGATTGGAAGTTAGTCCTTCCAATCTGAGAGGGCTCTCTCAATATTTTTTAAGAATGAAGATGGCTAACTCTGGTTTTCTATTTGATTTTCGGGTGAAAGAGTGTGAGGGCATGCAGTCAGTGAAAGAAAAACAACAACAAACAACATTGTTTTATGGAGTCTGAGGCATCTTTGGTTTACTAAGGTGGATAACGACATTCACAGTAATCACAGAAAATTGAAGGAAGTTGGATCTATTCGACAGATTTCCAAGTAATTAACAAATTGTGAAAACTAATAATAACAAAGAAACACGACAAGATGGGACCGAAATCAAAATGAATCTCAAGTTAAAACAAAATTGCTGCAAACTATATTTTCTATTAATTTAAAACAATACAACAATGGTTCTCACATCATCGATCCCCCTTTTAGGCAGAGTCGAAATTCTACCTATTTAGAGGGAAGATATCCCTTTACATAATCTTCCACCTAGGCTAGATTCAATCGACAACTATGAGATCTAATCCTATCTGATTAATAAAACTTCGAGCCTTCATAGGGATCTTTGTTACAATAGAGTTTGAATACAAATGGGATTCGTATGGACTGTTACAATAATTTAAAGCACAACAAGGTATTGGTGGAAACTCGAACATCTAGCTCTTCGAATCTGCTATGTTGTTTGTTGCTAAAACGTGTTGAAAATGGCATTACTATTCCACTGTGTCTCTGCCCTATTTTCTTGCTTTCTCTTTAATGTCCATGCTGCTGAATAAATGTTGAAAAACACTCTTGTTGTCTCACAGATCGACAACGTTCGTTGATCTAGGTCGTCGATTAATTTGGAAATCCCATTGTGGTCCAATTAACAATGAAAACCAGGGGAACCGATTCTCTCGAACTATTAATGGATGCACGTGGAGGGGCCATGTGGCAAATAGGGATTGGGGGAAAAGAATATAACCGAGATAGGAATGGACGTGCATGGATGAGTTGGCGCATTGTGGATGGAGGTCGGGAGCTGACGTGAAGGTGGGGTCAGGATCGTTGGTGGGAAGTGATAGGTAGAAGGTGCTACATGGCAGTATGGGAGTGGAGGTGAAGTGGAAGTGGAGGGTGACGTGAAGCGGAATTGTGGGTTATAATGGGAGCGGGGAGCACTTTGGAGAGGATTAGAGCAGTTTATGTATTGGAGGGGGGGGGGGGGGGGGGGGGGGGGGGGTGTCCGAAATCACGAGGGGGAAACGTAGCGGTGGGGAAACCACTTTTTAGAACCCCCCCCCCCCCTTCATCGTTAAAGAGAAACATAGCAGGGGGGGGTCCGAAAAGGCCTTAGATTTGTTAGATGGAAAGTTGTTTGTGATTGGGAGAGGGGAAATGTGTGAGGCTTAACCATGGGTGGACCCGAGGAATTATCGGTTGAGGAGTGATATCGGTGGAGCAGCGATATCAGCGGATCAGAAGGGTTTTGTGATATCACAATAGGTGGGAAAGACTTGAGATTTGCGATATCGCCATCGCAAGCGGAGGAGGAACATGGGCGGATATTTTTTCGCAAAAGGGAAAGCTGCGAGTCCCAACCTTTAAGAGGACTATGACATGCTTATTAATGTTATGAATTATTTCAAAGAGAAATGTGGAAATGTGGCTAGAGTTGGAATGGATGAATGCGGTTAGAGTAGGATTGGGAAACATGGCTAGAGTAGGAATGGAAAATGTGAATATGGGAATTTCTCCAAAACAAATAGAATGTACAGGTTCTTCCTCCTTAATCTTCAAATATAAAGCACAACAACCTCTTTCAGAAAAACAACACATAGATGAAAATATTAGTGGTGGAAAACCTTAACTAATAAAACTAAAATTTATTTTAGTGAGTTATCATGGATAATAGGTAGCAAGCCTTCTTGATGATTCTCTGATGAACTTCATGAATTGTTGAACAGATTTACATTCATGACTTACATGTAACATAGTCACAAAGTGTTTGTATAAATCAATAATTTGAATTGCCAACTTCCCGAGATCATAACTTTGGCATACAATCTTCGTTTGGCTATTATAATAGATCGTTTCAAAGATCTCCCTGAGCAGGCTGAAAAGAGGATGTGCAAAGCACTTTCCAAAGAAAAATTGGTTACTCCGTTTTCTCTAAAAATCTCATTAAGGCCCTCAAAAGAACCTCGTAAGTTTAGGGCCCAAAAACTACCAAAAATAGAAAGTTGTGTTAAATTGAAGGAAACAAAATTGAAAGGAAATAGTGTTGGGTCAAGTTAGGCTGATAACAGTGTTTGCATGTGTCACTAGATGTTTGCAGGCAATTTTGGTCATGTGGACCCCATTTTCCATAAGTGCACCTTGGAAGTTAGGTCATGCATATTAATTCTCAGCTTATGTTTACCTTGGTGAGCTTGTAAATGTGCGTACAAATTGGGTGGGGTGTGATAGGAAAAATTATGTTTCTTTTTCAACACATGGAAAAAATGAAATTTGTTTCTTATTATTCTATATATTTTTATACATTATACAAGGGTTCACCAAGGGTTATCAATATTTTAAAAATTAGTAAAAGATTCGCCAAAACTTTATAAGCTTTTACAAGCCAATGAAATATTCACCTGTAATATATATAAAAACACACATTATATTGTTGATAAAATAGACTTTAAATTTTCATATCTGTCATGGGCATTGGCCCATTTATTATACATCTAAATTAGGGCAATTCTTAAAATTTTCCCTCATTTGATGTTAGGATATTCAATTACATGTACTTCACATTATGAGAATTTGATAGCTTGACTTAGCTCTATATATTTATAATTTAATCTTGAATGCATAAGTTGTATGACTTAGGGATTGAAATTATTTGCTTTTCATCCAACATTCATGAATTTTATAAATTATAAAGAAATGAATCAAGACTTTTATATTAATGTGCGAATACTTTGATTTTTACATAAGAAGGAATTAGTTAGATTTTAGAAGTTATTTCTTTCTTTCCAGCACTTAGGAAGAGCATATAAATAAAATATTTGTACCATACACATACAAAATACAATAACTCTCGAGTGTATAAACCCCTAGTTAGACATGTTAAGTACAAGGAGATTAGCATCCTTGTTGGTATAACAATGATTTTAATTCACTTGTCAAAGTCATCAAGGGACATCCTACAACGGGTGGATGTAAGAGGTACTAATACCACCATATGTGGTACCATGCACATTAGTTTTGGTGGAATAAGAGTATGGGTTTCTATCTAAAATAGACTTGATAACCCCATTAGCCACATAGGATGCTCCGAATGCAAGAAACTCACCTAAGTGAAAGTGAGGGGTATTGGGAAGGATGGTATACAAATACCTTGACATGACATATATAGAGCCATATTGTTGTGCCTTTTTTTATTTGGTCATTAATCTTAGCCTTACAAAACCCTATCTCTTACACACTTCATGAATGTAATGTTGGTCTTAACGCTATATAGGTAATTGTTGCAAATAAATTCTTAATAAAAATAGGAAAAATGCAATGTTACGTGCGCGCACACACACACATTTAACACAAAGATTTTACCCTAGAAACCTAAAGCCAAGAAAATCATAAATATTTTTTGGTATATTATATTTTTAGAATGTTACAAAGAAATATGTATATCTTGTGGCATCCATAAACCCAAAATCCATTAACCCTGTATTAGAATACAATTGTAGTTCCTTGACTAGAATTACAAAACCATGGGCTAAACCACCATGAACCACAAAACCATTAAAAGTGAAAAAATTGTACCAAAAACTGCAAAAAATAGACACAAAAAGCCACTCTTTTTTTTAGGTGCTCCCCACCTCAAATGAGCCTCCTATTGCATCCAACAAAATGAACATGCATGAGGCTATTCATATAATGAATAGAATACATATCCAACATTCTTCCACTTGTTGTTTTTGCATATAGGAGGTCATACGATGCATGATGAAAAGTCTAGGGCAATAATGCCCATCATTTCTCTACACCAAGAGAACTTCTTCGTGCTCACAATTTTTTTTTTATAAATCTACAACGTTTTTCAAAGTGACCACTTTAGCAATAACAACTTCTTGTCTACAATCATATCTCTCAAAAAGTTATATTGAACATCAATGTGCTTTATCTTAGAATGATAGGTTGTGATCTTCAGTAGGAATATTGCACTCTAACTATCACAATGCATCCATACAACTTTCTCCACTAACCCAAAACCTAAAAAAAATATTTCTAACCATATTGCCTCCTTTTAACACGAGTGGTTGCCGTGTATTTAGCTCATGTAGTGAGAGTTCTACTATAAAATATCTCTTTCTCCAACTATTTGCTCTTATTAATAGGTTAAACACATACCCAATTGCATATATTTTTCCATCTAGAGATCTCCAAACCAATCTACATCAATAAATTCATATATTTCCAACACTTTGTGTAACCATGGTCTTCCTTGGTAGCATAATCCATAACTAGCAGTGTGACACAAATACTTGAAAATCCTATTTACTTTTGACGTATACCTACTAAATATTCCCACTACATGTGGAATGTCCATTATAATATAGACCATTGCCTACATGAAACTGCTAACCACACTAGCATATGGAACAAATGACATGTCTTCTTCTTCCTATGCCTTGGGACATTGATTTAAAGATAACTTTACACATGTAGGAATAGGGACCTCTACCAATTTACGTTCCTACTTGTTACACCTCTGCAATATTGTCCTGACATACTTCCTCTCATTTAACCAGAGTTTCTTGTTTGCCCAATCTCATTTACTTTCCATGGCCAAACTAAAATTTGCAACACCAAGATCATTCACATGAAATTTAGAGAACAATTGATATTTCACATTGTGGATGATTTTCTTTTCATTCCCAATCAACAACATATCATCCACGTAGAAGACTAAATAAATAATATGATCACCAATTAATTTGAAATATATACAATGATCCACTTTGGTCCTTGTGAAGCCAAGTCCCAATAAATAAGTATCATATATTTTATATGACATCCTTACTAATTACCATACGACTTTTTTCGATATGTATATGAGCTCTTTCTTTCCCTTCACTCCAAAGCCTTTTGGCCACTTCATGTAGATTTCTTCTTCTAGATCCTCATGTGGGAATGTTTCTTTGCATACATCTATTCTACTTCAAAATCAAAATCAATAACAATAGATTAAAAAATTTAATAGAAGTTAACTTGGCAATAAGAGAAAAAAATATCACCAAAGTCAATTCCCTCTACCTAGGAATAACCTTTTGCTACTAACCAAACTTTGTATTTCTCCACTTTGCCTTCATAATTCAATTTCTTCTTAAACACCCATTTGTTGCTAGTGGGATTTCTTCTAGTCGACAACTCCACTAGGTATAAAGCCTCATTCTTATTCGAGGGTGTCATTTTTTCAACCATGGCCTTTTTCCTGATTTTGTCATCCTTTGAATTCAACGCCTCCTTGACGATTCCAGGATCATCGTCAATGATCAAGAAAAAAAATTGGAATGAAAAAAATGTAGAGTATACCTGTCTTTCTACCTTGTTTCCCAAACCAATCTCCTCTATGTCACAATATGTGGTTCTTCTTCTTCTTCTTCTAATTCTATTCTCCTATAAAGTATAATTCATCATATTTCAACACAAACTCCATCTCCTCTAGTTCTTTCTCCCTTAGTAGGACTTCTTATTTGACAACATATTTGTAGAAATTTCGTAGAATTTTTCCTACAAATCAGCTAGCTTTGATACCATGTAGAACTTTTTCTACAAATCGGCTAGCTTTGATACCATGTAGAAATTTCCCACCTGTAGATCAACTTGGTAATGCAATGTACTAAAGCAAAACACTTGATCTACTTCTACAAACAATTTAGCGGAAGCTTAATCAACCATGAGCAACATCAATAAGAACACATATAACTGATATAGAGAAATCAAACACACATAA
>APFE031328872.1:14477-48615 GCA_000404065.3 Pinus taeda
ATTTTCCTTAACTAATTAACTCAAACTGAATTAATTAATTAATATTCAAACTGCTGGTAAGACCAAATTCGAATTTACTTCCTATAGATAGACCAGGGACTGCTATAAATAGGAAGGAACCCATAAATGCTATTTTTAGAAGATGTTATTTTTAGTAGTTTCACCTCTCACCCAAGGTGGTCAAAATGCTCATTGGCCAAGCTGCTATTTTTATAAGTGCTATTTTTAGCAGTTCTAATTTTAGCACTTCCTAAATTTTGCATTTCTTGTTGCACACTTTTCAACAATATTTTATATCTTAGATTCCACATCTCAAATATTCGAAAGCTTCTCAGTTTCTAGGTTTTGAAGTTGATAACATGTCAAACCATCTTTATAGCCAATAAAGATACACTTCTTATCTTTGTTATCCAACGTACTCTTATTTTCCTTGGGAACATGTACATAAGCATCACAACCAAATACTGTAAGATGTTTAAAACATGGTGTCTTACTTGTAACTCATGTGTAATCTTGTTAGTCAATGTTGGTGAGGGTGATTATTTTACCAGGTACCAAGTAATATCAATTGCCTTTGCCTAGAATTCCTATACTAACTCGACACCACTAAGCATGCTCATTTCTCTTTCCATCTGCATCCTATTTGTTCTTTCTACAACTCCATTCCATTTAGGCATGTATGGAGTAGTCTTCCAATATTGTTATATCGTACTTCTTATAGAACTCCTTTAAATAACTCCTACAAAATTCTCCACCATTATACTTCCTCAACACCTTAAATTTCTTCTTTGTCTGATTTTCCATGGGAGCGATAAATTTTTCAATTTTGTATTTCTTCCCGAGGAAATAAATCTGTGTATTCCTCAAGAAGTCATCTATAAATGAGGCACACTACACAGGTTTACCTAGTGATGGAACTGACATAGGTCCAAACATTGTACACAAAATGTAATATTCCCCTACCCTTGTAGCACTAGAGGAGAATCATACCAGATTTTGCTTCCCATATAAGCAATGTTTACAGAAATCAAAATCTAGATAGAAATTCGACTTACCTTCTATCACACCTTTGTTGTATAACGCTCAAAGGCCCTTCTCTCTAGTATGTCCTAGTCTTTGATGCCATAGCATACTCTTCTATTTGGATATAGTAGGAGTCTTTCCTTCTTCATATCCCCTCCTAGGAATAATGGAACTATTGCACCTATCATTGATAGTGTTTCCTAATAGATTATACGGAGTTCCAATCTGAACTCCCCTTTGTAAAAGCCTTGCTCCTTGAACCATCTTTTATGTTTCCTTCTCAAAAACTATTTTAAACCTGCATCACTTATATTTCTCACAAAAATCAATCATTTCCCAATCCTCACATGTGAAAAACACAAGGGAATGTTATAAATTTTCCATCCATGAGCTTCAACCTGACTATTCTTCATCCCATGATTCTAGTTGTTGAGTCATATTCTAGGAAAACAACACACAATTATACCTTTCATACTCATAAAACTTCTCTCTTCGAGGAGTCATATGAAAGGATGCACCCGAATTGACTAACCATGCCTCATGATCTACATGTGTGCTTGAAGAAGCAAAACACACATTCCTCCTTCATGTGATGATCTTCAAATTGTCATGGATATTCCAATGGATATATCATCACATCATATTCGATAAAAATGGATTGACATCTATACTACGAGGGTTTATTTCTTTAGATTCTATATTTTTTATTTATAATTTTTTTCCTTATTCATGTAATAGATAAAATGTGGAAAATATAAGATAATAAAATACAATAACACACCAACAAAAATGAACACAAAATATACTCTAAGAAACCCTTACAGAAGAAATATTAGTTGGAATGTGAGGTTGTTATGCTCTCTCTTTCTTTGGAATTGAAATAATGTAAGTACAAAAGGAGAAGGGATTATCTCTAGAGTACCTGAAACTTATGGCTTGATAGGCTACTACAGACACTAAAGCTCCTCTATTATACTCTCTCATTCCCACTATCAACTTGTTCTACTCTACTGTGGAACATGATACAATAAAAAATGAATAGAACCGCTTGTCCTCCTATTGGCTCGATTATGACTGATGGAATGAGAGCTAACTAGGAGTCAAGTTTGACTCCTTGAACTCGTAGCTAGGATTACAATTTTAACCCGTATAAATTCTTCTTTGTAATACTCACATGCCTAACCCTTTTCCATGAGTAATTGGGGTTGACATGACATCCTTTTGAACCATGGCGGTCAATCATGATAAGTCAACTTGCAAGAGGCATAACTTTTGCATCTGAACTCTGATTGACTTATTTCTTGAATCATTGGACAGGTCCCTAAGTGCAGAATAATTTCGCAAGGATTGGAACTTAAACAAGAAAAAATTATCCTATAAACATCATTTAAGGCCTCAAAATGGCCTTGTAAGTTTTTAAACACTAATTCTCCAAATTGTGCCCCACCAACAAACTATTGTTATAAGTTGATTTCTCCATATTCTCCTCTCTAAAAGCATCAATATTGATGTAAAATTATATAGTCATCCATTCCAGATCATACTTCAACATTTTGGGAAGATTTTGGTCTCCAAAAGCTTTATTTAATGAGGTGAGGAAATTCTTCCTTTACCTTCTTCCTATAGTACCATTTTCCTTTACCTAGAAGTTGTCCTTTCAACCTATTCTACCAAAGGTCATGTTGCCCTTGTCTCGTAGTTCTAGACCTCTTTTGCAAAATTGTATCCTTTGTCAACTATCCTTGGGCATATGGAGCTATCCTCTAAGGAAAGTAGGAATTGCTTCATTTCCTGATCCAACATGAAAGGCTCATGGAGATTAAGATTTTCCACATTCATCATGGAGCAAATTCACATATATTAGGATAGAATGAGTGTGTAGTTATCATCTCCCACCTTTTCAAATATCTCAAAAGGACCATATTATAGAGCATTGGTTTTTTGACCATGACTTTGTAGCCTCTCTTTTTTAAACTATAACCACACTCTATCTCTCACTCTAAATGAATTTTTATGTTGTCCATGCATGGATTTGTACTTTTCCTGCGACTTCTTCAGTGACCCCTATACTTACAAATGGATCTACATAATTTTCTACAATTTTTTTTCCCTTAAAGCATTTCATGTGAGATCCTCCCTCACTGCCCCTTGTTGTTCATATCCAAACAAGTTTTGCATGGGGACTTACCATTAGGAGTGTGGATTTCTATGTTATACAAGTGTTGTACATATACTAGATTTCCATCCAAAGTCTTCAAATGCTTCCATCTGTAACCCCTCAAACATTTCACCAATGTCCTATTGATTACTTTTATTTTCTCACTTGTTTGTGGATGGAATGTTGTAGACCTTTTCAACTTTATGTCCATTTTATCCCACAATGTCGTTCAGATGCACTAAGAAATCTAGTGTCCCTATCTAAAACGATGCTCCTTGGTATCCAAAAATGCACCAGACCCATTAAAAGAATATTTTTGTTGCTTCTTTCCCTTTAATTGTCTTTTTATAGTGCATGATAGCACATTTGTTTGAGCCTAACAACTACCATGAGCTGGCGGTCATGTCCCTTCTTGGTTGTTGGTAAACTTCCTAGAAATTCCTTGGAAATGCTTTCCCAATAGACAAGTGGGTGTAAGAAACAGATGTTATAGACCCTATTTCTTGTTGCTAGGCATGTTTTTATAATAAAACATGCATCCTCTAATGAACCTAGCTACATCTTCTTACATTGTGGGTGAGTACACATACCTTTGTAAGTTGGCCACTATCTTCCCTACACTAAAATGCCCTACAACCTTGGAGGTGTAAGCCTCTCAACCAACTACAATCCATTCTATTTAAGAACACATAGCTTGTCCACCCTATAGAGTAACCATTTTGGAGATGATAGTCAATTGTGATATCTCCATTATCTACATGACTCTAACTCTACAATTGCTAAAACACCTCCTTAAAGTCCTCGTCCTCTATATATACCTCTCTGTATGCACCATGGGTGAAAGGATCCATGCACATCAAAGTTCCCAATGCTATAATGTTTTATGTAGGTGGAATTGAAAGCATGTTGGCCAACTTGCTTGTGCTACCCTTATTATACTTGATCACTAAAAGAAACTACTACAAGAACCCCATCCACTCGTAATTTCTGGTCTCTTGTAACTCACTATGGCCTTGTAGGTATTTTACTAGTGGGTGATTTGTGTAGATGATGGTATCCTTATCCATTATACAATGTTTCCACTTTTTGAAAACTTACATCAAATCATAGAGCTCCTTGTCGTAGTAAAGGTAGTCAAGAAATTCCCCATGAAATACTTCATAGTTGTAGCACAAAGGCCTTCCTCCTTGCATCAAGACCCCTCCCATAACATACATAATCACATCCATCTCCACCTCTATGGGCCACTTAATTTTGGCTAATAAAAGAATAGGTGCTTGATTGATTTTGTTTTTAATTCTTCAAAGGCCTTATACTGACTTGTCCCCCACTGGAAACTCTTGCCACTTGTTGTTATAACATGGAGTGACACAACTACTACTGAAAATGAAGTTACGAATTTCCTTGGGTATTATATTGCTCTAATGAAACTCTTACTTCATAAACATTTTTTGGTACCAACCTTTTAAGGATGACATCCATCTTTGCAGGATCTATGTTAAGCTCACCTCCACCAATCGCTTAGCCTAACTGCACCAATGACTGTTGTCCAAACTCACATTTTTTGAGATTTTCGAGTGGTTGATGCTTCATCAAAAACTCTAGCACCTGCATAAAGTGTGATATATGCTACTCCTAGGTAGCATTGTAAACTAATATATCACCCCAAAAACATAAAAAATGAATCTAGATAAGGGTGCAATATATAATTCATTAGTCTCCTAAATGTAGTCTATGCATTGCATAGACCAAATGGCATGATTTTCTAGGTGTTTCCTTCCTTAAATTACACCCAGTGATACCTTTATTTTAAATCCAAACTTGTGAAGTACTTTTCCTACTACAACCGATCCAATAGATCATTAATCAGGGCTAGGGAGTACATGTTCTTAAGGATAATGTCATTTAACACTTTGTAGTCGTTGCACATTCTCTAAGTCCCATCCTTCTTTGGAAAAATTATGAGAAGTGACCCACAAGGTGAGGTACTTGGTGAAACCACCCCATACTCCAACAGTTGTTGTAACTGCTTCATTTCACTTGCTTATAGAATCAACTATTTGTACAACCCAGTGTTTGGAAATGAAGAATCTGATAACAATTGGATCTTGTGCTCCACTTATCTTTTAGGTGACATCCCTTTAGGATCTTGGAACACTCCCTTGTATATCTATAACAACCCTTCTAGTTGTTGTTTATGTTATTTACTACACTCTTCCAAGATGCTTTTTCCCTTATTGACTCCTCACTAAATTAATTTTCTCTTAAAAATAATGAAACATACTTCTTGTTAGAACCGATTAATTTCTTGTCTTAGTTGGCACTTACAAGTGAAATTTTAGACTTGCCTTTGTGCACATTGATGATTTCCCATCCTTGATCAGTAAATATTGGCTGGCTCTCCACATGAAAATTTCATCCCATATATACATATAAGAACTACCAAATATAACTCTATATACATAAAGTGGAACTACATCTAGTGCACATTGATGATTTCCCATCCTTGATCAGTAAATATTGGTTAGCCCTCCGCATGAAAATTTCATCCCACATATACATATAGGAACTACCAAATATAATTCTTATACATAAAGTGGAACTACATCTAGTTTTACTTCATCAATAAAATTAGTACTCATAGAAAATTTTATTTACATTTTCTTGTTATTGTAATGTCCCATCCGACTCTTGGAGGCAAGAGGAGATTGAGTCTTAGCCTATCTAGATGCCATAGTCTAATGGCAAGAAGAATACGGAGTCATCATAATAAAATAGAATAATAATTAATAAAAAGAGTAAAAAGTCACTTTGGGGGGAATTAAGTGATGCATGTTATTGCCCATGGTATTCAGAGGAGGGAATTGACATAAAATGAGAGAAGGAGAATGGAAGGGGACATGAAGAGAAGAATTAGTGAGAATTCAAAAAGGGGCTCTAGGAGTTGCAAAGCACAGGGCAATATCATGATATTTACTAGCTTTTGTATTGAGAGACATGCCCTAGTTGTAGACCATTGGCTTCAGGGTTAGAAGACACTGTCGAACCAATCATTCATCTATCAGATTGACTTAACAGGAGTAGAATCGACGGAAGGAAAAACTTAGAAACAAGAAGACTCAACTCTTAACGGGTTGATTTGATCATATAGAAAGGAAATTCAATGCCTAATTTCTTAATGCCAAGTTAATGACAATCATTTAAAGGGGGCGAAGATTGTTGATTAAAGAAACCTGGGTTTAAATTAATCCTAAAGCTGAGTTCATCAAGTTTACGAGATAAGCTTCCTGAACCCATTGAGTTGAGCCAACACTGGAATTGAATGTATCCATAAGTAGGAGGGCTGCAGTTCATCTCTGGTGAGACAGACATAAATCTGCATCCATATAGGGGTCGAGTCCTTCAGTCTACCATCTTGAATTCCTGATGTAGTGCCAAACCAACTTGTTGGTGTGGATGGTGATTCTCAATGATATCAATTTTCCTAAAGTGCAATAGATCAATTGGATGCCAAAGGTTGTTCCATGGATAGGGTGATTAATTTAGGGTGAATCACATTGCCAATTGTGGGCCTTAGCATGTTGGGGGAACACAATTCTTCAATACTGGGCATATTTGATGGCATTGTTGTCATTGATGGAAAAGTAACCACAGGAGTAGCAAGGCAAGATTAGGTTGGGCAGAGGAACAACAAAGGAGTGGTAATAGAATCAACAAAGAAGCAACAAAAGAGTAGCAAAAGGCATATGATGGCTTGGCAGAACAAAGAACAACAAATACCATGGCACAGTTGGTGCATGCACAATTGTACAAAGAGGCATGTGTTGTGTGTTGCATGATTTGAAGACTGGTTTGTTGGAGAAAATTGTTGTGATGCAAGGAAAGACCCCATGACAACAAATGCAAGACTCCATGAGAGACAAGGCAAGGCAAAGACGTTGCAAAGATTGTTGTGATGCAATAATGCCAAATGTTGTTATTGATCATGAGGAATGAATGCTTAATTATATAATCACATGTTATTCCTATAATTTTACATGATATTGGCATTATGTTGATGCATTTAATCATTACATGTGGCTGAAATTAATATTGGGTGGAGTATTTATTTTGGTGTTATGATATTCAAAATATGAAGAGTTTGGAAACAAATGAGTGGAAGGCAAAGAGTCAAGCCTGTTCACTTCATATTCTTCTATGGGATACGAACAACCAACAAACTACATTTATAAAATATGTGATTTTAGAGGGAAAATATGTAAGAGAGTTAGAGAGCATGTGATGGTTGATTGTTTGTGAGTTACCTGACACACATCAAAATGATGTGAAGCAAATTTGAAAGGGAGAAGAGGTAGAAATAAATATGGAGGTATGCAAAATTGATGGCGAGGTAAACCAACATATTGTTTTCATTTTGTATGAGGGGGTTGTGGTCTCCTTTCAAGTTGTGGGTTGATAAATATCAGGTTGGAGCCTGTTTAGGTAGGAGCCTCCTATGGGTTGTAGCTTGCGAAAAATGTATGGGAGTTGTAGGTTCCTTGCATGTTGTAGCTTGCAAAAAAATTGAGGTAGCAACCTCTTGTAGGTTGGAGCCTGCAAAAAATCAGATGTAATAAGGGAGTAGGAGCTTGCCTTTGCATCACAATAATGACAAATCATGGTTTTCTCCCTTAACGACTTTCCACTTATATCTGGTGTCCATATATGTTGATTTTGTGAGTTGATGTGATGTATTTGGTGTACTTATTACTTGTTGCTTGCATATTAAATCTGATGGTCATTATGTGTCAATCTTCTAATTTAATGGTTCAATTAATTAGTTTAAAGAAAATCAAATTAATGTCCATGAATCTACTAAACTAATTCACCCCCCTCCTCACTTTAGTCAAGTTTTCATTAGTATTTCCCTCTCTCAACAAAAAAAGAAGACTGGAAAAATGCACTGATAAAAAAGAATAGAATCAATGAGGGCTACTAATGGCGTGGACATGGTACTATTTTTTTTTTCCAACTATCGGGAAGTCAAAATAATTTTTAAATTCTAAAGGTCAAACTGTTTGTGTATATGGGTTGACCTAAGGGGCCAAATAAGGGGCTAAACATGACAGTCTCTTAGCCACCCTGTTTGATCAAGTCCGAATCAAGAAGGTGCATGGGTTCTGCAAATTATGACCTACAATATTATGAAGCATATGACCAAGTTTTTCTCAAGGTTAATTTGTAAGCTTCGTCCTAAGTAATAAAATCATAATTCCAATATGTGTTTATGAGGTACACATATTTGAATTGTTGGTTTGTTTCCATTTGTAAATTTTGTGTGGATTGAGATTAAACTCTCATACTATATATTTAAAAAAAAATAAAACAGTAGGTTCAATTGTGAGTGATTGAAGATTTCAACAATTAATCATAATATCAGATATTTCTGGAACTGCACTGTGTAATATGGTTGATCCGTCCAATGTTTCGGATGGTGACTCCATCCATCATTAGGGACCAAAGAGAGTCTTGTAAGTAAATGAGTGTTGGAGAGCCTTTTATAGGAACAAATATTGAATTATGAGTCATTTGGTATAACAGTCAATTGTAAATTGAATAACGGTTAATTGTAAATAATAATATATCTGACCAACGATAATTTTAAAATAATATTTGACCAAATAAAAATTATTAGAATGGAATATGATACCCAAAATTAAGAGGTTAATGAAACCATAAAAATTTAATGAGATACAATAACAATAAGAATTTTTAGTTAATGAAATATGAATTCGATTGTTGATTTCTTGAAAAGAGAGTTGAATCTTAAATGAGATTAAGAATTAGGTGAGAAAGTTGTTATTTTAAATTTAATAATAACAAATTAATATAATAAAATCTATTTAATAAAAGGCATTAATTATTGAGTAGGAAGTAGATTAGAAATAAACTTATTATTTTAAGAACTATTAGATAAATATAATAATTTTTAATTAATAAGACAACCATAGATTCTATATTTCATCATGAAGTTATTTTTTTTAAGAATGACAAATGTAGGGGAATTGGACCCCTATATAAGAGAATGGGGGATTACTACTAAGAAGGGGAATCAATAAGTCAACAGGTGTTTATAGATAAAAGTCAAATTAGTAAAATAAAAAGAAAGGAAAAATTATAGGAATATTTTTATATTAAAGGATAACACGAAATAATAAAAACTAAGATGTAGAAGGATATCTATAATAATGTTAAAAGGTAATAAATAGGAAATTTAAATGATGACCAAAAATTTTTAAAGAAAGAAAAGGAAACGAGGGGAGAAAAAAACTAATAAGATAATTTAAGAAAAAATAGAGAAAAGAGAGGAGTGAAGAAAGAGGAACTTAAAAGGAGGAGATGACAAACAGAGGGGGGGAGGGGGGACGAGGGTAATTAGATGAGATGGTGGATAACGGGCTTCCACAATTGACTGAGCTTGAAACCATTCTCCCTATTAAAGTTATTAGGGGTTTTCTTGATTTTGGGGGCTTCTCGAATAATGCGAGAGTTGTAGAATGGTGCAGAAACTATAATTTTAGATTGATCGAAGCAAATCAAGTGCTTAGACTCTCAAGGTACCACCGATGATGTTAATGGCTATCAAGGTGCCATAATACATGTAACAACCCAAAATAAACATGTAATTAATTAGATTAATCAAGTAATCAATATGCAATTATCCACTAATTAACCTCAAAGTTCAAAACTATGAGTAGAGACACTTACCTGTAATTGCAGTTGAAGTCTGCTAACTGCAACAAGGTTTTGGGGACGACTCTCCACCCAACCATAGGCTCAGTTGCACAAAATCTTGCTACAACTGGCCACCCCCGAGCCCTCAATCAACGTACTACTGCCAGGGTATCCTCTGTCTCACAACACTATTCTCCCAAGAGAATGGATGGTGGAATGATGGAATGATGGAATGTCTCTCATCTTCCTCACCATCTATTAAATAGAGCAAACATTGGAAGGGGAACCACATGCACACACTCCATGTGTCTACATGCAACTTTATTGCTTTATTGTTTTATTTCTTTTGTTTTTACTTTTTGATAGCTTTACTGATTTTTACTGCTTTCTTGTTTTATTTCTTTTTATATTTATTTAGCTTTAGTATTGTTATTTATTATTACTATTATTATTATTATTTTTATTTACTATTACTATTTTATTATTTGTTTTCTTGTATTTTAATATTAAATTATATTATTTATTATTATTATTATTATTTATTATTAAGGGACATTACAATACAATCTATATGGTCTGAATGAATGAACTGAAGTTGGACATGACACATAATCTTCTGGTCGAAGGCCAATGATGAAGATTTGTCGCCGAGAGCAAGGAAATTTTCCATTGATATATGCAAGCTCCAAGGTACCGAAGGGAGTTTCTAAGTCAACTTCCTGGATAATGAGATGATGTCAAAAGGAAGTGACCCATCGCAGGAGGGCCTTGATGTATCCCCCATTAGCGACACGAAACATGTATCAAGGTTTGAGACAAAATGATGTTGTTGTGGAATTGGTTCAGGAACTACAAACATGAACAAAGGCTTAAAGGTATTGTAGCAGATATCAATTGAAGGACTTATCTTGAACATATTGGTGACACTTTATGAATTTGGCAACTTTGACTCAAAACCCAATGCGTAGGCTTTTATTATGGTGCGATGAAACAAATAAGCAAGAAAATTTCCCAACCCAACAGTCATGGAGATGAAGTGAAAGAGTGACATGTTCAAGAGCGACTCACTACCATTAATAGGTGAAGTACCTTGTTTTCCCAATTTCCCCAACCATTTATGGTCAATACGTCTTTATTTTTGACAGACTCAAGGAGGATAACATATGCTTGATTTATAAGTTCATCCTTTGGGTGAATCCTTCTAAGTATTTTTTAACGAAACCTAAGAAGGAGTGGTTCAGTCTCATCATGTTTAACGATTCCATGGTTGTTTGATGCTTTTATGAGTCCAACGAAGGTGTAACTTGACTCCTTTTTCATGTTTAGAGAGTTTTAAAAAGAGGCGAAAGAAAACTCCAAAGGTTCCTTTTCGTACAATTGTCTCTTGAGTTCGAAAAGGCAAACAATTATCTTGAGGAGAACCTCTTAGCCATGTTCAACTAAGGTATTCCTTTTTTGTAAATAGTTTATCTGAGTTGAGAAAAGGGATAAACTTATACTGTGCAAACATTCGAAAAGACAAGTGCTCAATAATATTTTCATGTTTAGGGACTCTGGAAAGAGCTGAAAGAGGACTCCTCTTGGAGGAACGAGTGGTATAAAGGGTAGCAACTAGTTCCAGTCATGATGGAACTGTTCAAAACACATAAAGGTCAAGAGGTAGGTTAGTAAGACCACTCATCGCAACGGTACCCTAGGCAAGGGTAAAATAACCAAGTGAAAGTGTATGATCGACCAAGCAGATGGTGACGATGGAAAGAGAAAACCAAGGTTCATCTGGTAGAATAGGGCTTATAAAAATGGCAATAAAGATAGTAAGTTTCATTTTCATACAAGCTTGAAACAAAGGAAAAACTGTGCTTGAAAGTGGTTTCATTTTTACACAAGCTTGAAACAAAGAAAAAGTATGGTTGAAATGTGTTTGCATGCCCCTAGCATAATGACTCAATTCTAGGCACATGCCACCCAAGCTTCATTTAATCACCTAAGTAGACTATTGGTTACTAAGAGGTGGATGGAATGAAGGTTTTCTTACGAGATCAAGTGAAAGACTCGACTGAGAATTTATGAGATCTAATCAAAGACTCAAATTAGAAGGGGATCTATTTCATTTTTTAATGAGCCTGACACAAGAAAAGAACTATGCTCATAGACCTTGCTTCATTTTTTAATGAGCTTGACACACGACAAGGAGCTTTGCTCTAGGAACCTTGTTTAATTTTTTAGGGAGATTGACACAGGAAAAGGAACTATGCTTTGAGACCTTGTTTCATTTTTTAACGAGCTTGACATGAGACAAGGAAATTTGCTCAGAGAACCTTGTTTTATTTATAAGGAGCCTGACACAAGACAAGGAAATTTTCTCCAAGGAGGCCATGCCATTGCCTCCAAGAGGTTATCATCAGATGTAAGAATGATGCTCTGGGAGACGCGGGAATGGAACAAGTCACCACATAATTAACCTATGGTGGTGGATATACCACTTGCATAAAAGGACCATTTAGGGAAGTTGGTTGATTCAGAGTCAATTAGGACCAACAAACGAAAATTGGTCAATGGTTACGGTTCTTCCTTCATGCAGGAAACACATCACACGAAAGAGTGAAGAGCCAATAGCTCCCATGTCATAAACACAGTCACACCCAAGGAGTAAATTAAAATCCAAAGGGCCTTGGACTAAGATCGCATTGATATAGACATTATTTCCTCCCAAAGTAATAGGGAACTGAGGAATGATCTCTAACGGTTGACTGGTTCTTCTGTTAAAAGCCAACATATTATGGGTAACAGGCACAAGCTATAGAGAACCCAAAGCTTTCCAATCTGTTGAGGACAAAATATAAACAAACACACCTTCACCTATGACTATGCTAGGCATGGCCATATTATAATCATGTATTATGATCTTTAAGGGCACGTAAGGAGGAAATGATATCCTGCCAGTCAAATCCAATCAAAGGAAGTGACCATACTACTTGGAATGGGTGTTGTGGGAACATGAGAACTACCCCCTTGTGCTATGGGAATAGGATAACTACTTGCTTGTGTTGTGGGAACAAGAGGATTGCCCCTCTATGTCGTGGGAATGGGAGGATTTTCTCGCTATGCTGTGGGAACGGGAGGATTGCCCCCCTGTGTCGTGGGAATGAGAGGATTCCCCCCCTATGCCATTGGAATGGGAGGGTTCCCCCCAATTCATTGGAACACGAAGAAACGAGAAGAACCTGAGCAGTATGAAATTCACTCTCTATAGGAAAGGTACGATCAACTGAAGATGGAATTGAAGGCTGATGTGAACCTATGGACCACACTTTTAATACTTGTGGAATACCTGAACAATCTTTAAGAAGGTGATCACCCTTACATAACTTGCAAGGGAACTTCACTTTACGGAGCTAATTAGAAGGTTTCTCCATATTAGTTGCATTAATAGCAATGTTTCACTGGTTCCCCCCTTGCTTATTTGGCTTCATCTTATTCTTCCCTTTCTTCTTCTTCTTAGCTTCTTGGTTACTAGAATCAATACTTTCACCAGGTGAGAAGGAAGAAAGGGATGAAGAAACAACAGGTGAAGAGGGCAAAGGGTTAACTTTATGAGCTACACGAGGTTGATGTACTTGGTTGAGGAGAAATTTGAACATTTAGAACCATAGGGTTAAAAAACAACCAAACTGGCAAACCAATGGTAAATATGGGAAGGGACAATATTTCCATATAAGGAGCACCAATATTTCCAAAAGAAGGAAAAGGACTAGGATTCCTGTCATTTTTTCACTTCCGATCAGTTAGACTCTTAATGGGATCAATCATGATCCTATTCCCCCTTTTCACCGTATTGCACAAATCCCTAAGCATGTACCTTTTATTTCCCAGAGTTTCATCCCTAAACTACCTCATCTGAGCCAGTTTGAGGACCAACGCTCCCTATAAGCCTACTAGGGTGTGTTCATTGACAGGTTGCTCCAATATGGCCTGTGTTGGTCACCAGGAGGTTGCTCCCCTTTGCACCTGCGTTGGTTCTAGAAATCCAGGAGAATGATCAGTATTTCCGAAGCTTCCCCTTCTAGGAGTTTCCAAAATTTGTTTCAACTACTTACGTTGGATAAAACATTCATATCCTATCCTTCCCTACATTGGAGTTTTCACCACTTATCCTTTGATCCAATCCCTCCATCAAAGGTGGATCTCTTACCCTAGATTGGTAATTGGATACGAACTCCCAACTTACCTTACTACTCTATATACTCCCAACCTTCTGTGTGGTTGGGGGTTGGCTTTTGGAGAGTGATTATGCCCTTATGTTATTGTAGTGAGTAGTCATCGTTTCATGCATTTAGGGTGATTGGAGGTGCATATTGTGACATGGAAAGGACAATTTAATAACTTGTAGGAGCTCTTCTACAACATCCACTGCTACTTATGGTTGTAATCTCCTTCTAATTATATTAATGCAAAGAATTCATTTTCCTATATGCGATGTTGTCATTTCACCTTCTTCTTTTTTCTTAGAAAAAAAATTGTAATTTCCATTATCAAATTGAAATGACATGTTGTATCAGCTGCATAATGATTATGTGAATATCAGAGATGGACCGAGCCTTCTATCCAGAGTCACATCAAAGTTTATACATGAAAATACCATAAATATTTACATAAAAACCTAAATAATATAAACATGAAAAAACCTCATATCAGTCAAAAGTATCTATCAAAATAAAACCAATTGATTAATCATAATAGATCATTTGGCACATCTCCTCCTGCATGCTCGATAAATGGTCTGTGGTAGAACTGGTATAATTCTTGATCCTGTTGTTCTTGAATTATCCACTGCCCCCTGGGTTGCTGTGCGACTTCCTTGGAAAGGTTGGCAAAAATCTTGTTCCTTTCCCTGTATATGACTATTTAATTATGAGACTATTTAATTCTGAAAAATTGTTTGTGTCCAGCCCTAAACCCATTTTGAGCTTGTAAAAATGTCTGTCCGATATGTATAGGATTGCTCCTCCTCCACAATCAATATCTTGGGCTGATCCATCAAAATAAGCCCATGGGTATGTTCTATCAATAGCTTTTGGTGTAATGGTACGGGTCGGTTTTGATGGATTTTCCTCGGGTATTAAACGATATAGTGCTTCAATGTTGTTGCAAATAGATGTCCACTATATGAGGGAGTCCTGGAATATGATCTGATTCCTAGCCAACCATATACCCCAGTAGATAAGAAGGCAGAGATTTTGGATCTTTTGTGATGATAATGAGGTCCACCATATCTGCGAAGATGAGGTGAGTTGTACCCCAAACCATCTGGTATTGATATTGAGGGAGATATAAATATGATTCCAAGTGTTTGTTGGCAACGAAGGAAGAGATGGTCTATGTCTTCAATCTGTTCCTTGCATAGGCAACATCATGATGGTCTATGAATAGCTTGGCGATTAAGGTTATCATCAATAGGTACTTTATTTGATTATAAGCACCACATGAACAACAGGGATTTAGGAGGTGCCTTGAGTTTCCAGAGGGGTCACCACCACCATAAAACTTCTTTCTATTCCTGTTCCTAAATAAGGAAAGTATATCCATCCTTGGGGGTATAATGACCACGAGGGGATTCTACCCATATGATTTCATCCTCACGGTCAGTTATTAGGACAAGTGACTCTTCAAGTGCCCCAATTTATCTGGACCAATCGTTTCTCCATATATCTGGTATCATGAAGTCATGGGCTGATTACCAAGCCTGTGAGAGCCATGTAGTGTTTCTCCCATCTGTAATTTGGGAGAGTTGTGTGATACCAACAAATTTGAGAGTCTGTCTGAGCTCTAGCGGTAGTATGTGCGTGTTCCCACAACCCGACCATGCATCTATTCCTAAGTGTACTAGATCACCAGTACCAATACACCATGCTAGTCATCTTTTGATGACCGATATGGAATGAGTAATAGCTTTTCATATGATGGATGAACCGGTTCTACCCCTGATAGGCCTACGAACCCATTCCTTAATGGTAAGAGGGTATATGTATTTGTGATACACCACTTCTTTCCATAAATTGTCTGATGTTGTTATCTGCTAGCCCAATTTTGCTGCAAGAGCCATTGCAAGTTTATGGAAATCCTTGATGCCCCAACCTCCCAATTTTTTGGGTTTTCCAATTCTCTCCCATTTTACCCTGGCAAAGGTCCTACCAACATGCTTCCCTCTCCATAAGAATCCACGACAAATTTGTTGTATTATGTTGGTGATACCTTTTGGTATCCAAGCCAAAGCCATCCAGTATACTGGTATAGCCTCTAGTACCGATTTTATTAGTACTAATATGCCAACTCTAGATAGCCATCTCTGTTGCCAAATTTTGATGTGACCTTCAATTTTTACAATGAGCCAGGACTAGTCCGCTATACGGTAATCGTTTGGTTTGAGTTTGAAGCCAAGATACTTGAGGTCAACCTCAATGTCTGGTCAAGTGAATTGAAACAGTTGTATAACATATCTTTGTTCATTTAGTGAACAACATACAAGCATATTGGTAGACTTGTTGAAATTAGGCACCATTCCTGTAGCTTTACAAAACAGGGACAAAATATGCTTGAAACAAGTAGTGTCCCTAATGGATCCATCTAAGAATATTAATACATCATCAACAAATAAAATATGTGTAAGATAGGATACATATGTCATTTTGACACCACATAGTGACCCGGATGCTCGGGCATTGGATATGAGCCTACTTAATCCTTCCATGATCAAGAGAAATAAAAGGGGTGATAATGGGCACCCTTGTCTGAGGCCGCGCTCAACATGGAAAAAATTGGATGCAACCCTGTTGATAAGTATGCTATATGATGCAGATGTGAAGAAACACATGATCCATTTTATGAAAGAGTATGGAAGGCCAATGTGGGTAAGAATAAGTTGAAGGTATGTGCAATATTCTCTGTCAAAGGCTTTAGAAAGGCCAGTCCTAAGAATGATGCTTTTAAGGTTCTTGAGCTTAATGGAGTGAAGGCCTTCTTGTGCAGTGCCAATGGCTTCATGGATCTGTCTATGATTGAGGAATGCAAATTTCTCCTTGGATATATGCTTGGATAAGATGGGCTTGATGCAGATAAAAATGATTTTGGATATGATTTTGTATATATAGTTGCATAAGGATATAGGTCGATAGTCATCAAACGTCTGGGGATTATCAACCTTGGGGATGAGTGTTATAAATGAAGAATTTAACCCATCGTGCATATTCCCAGATAGTATGCATTCCTCGATTACCATAAGGAGATCTTTTCCAATATGGTCAAAAAGGGTAAGTGTTGTTGTTTCACTTATTTCAATATCAAGTTTATTTATGGAATGAAGTACTTAGATGATACTCCATATATCTTGTAGTTTCTTAGCTTGTGTTATCTAGCTATCCACGAAGGATTCCAGGTAGGCCTCACTCTGTCATCTATTTACTTTAAGGAAAATAATTGTGTTCCTTGTCTCTATGTTGTTCTAGGTTAGCCACCGACCTAGGGGAGATAATTTTGTCCGCAATTATAAATCTCATATAACAAGAGGGGTTTCCTTGATTGGTAGACACATGAACTGTTGCCATTAGTCTCAACCTAAGATCCACTAAGGAGTTCTCCCATGGTGAGGTTGTTGTTTTGCAATTAATTAGTTGATTTTATAAATTAAAGACACAAAATAAAACAAAGGGGTACTAAGCAGGTAAGGATTACTAGGTCATTGTGAACTGTGATATACCACCTTGGTAAACGAAGGATTTACATATGTGTAGCAAATCTCCTCAAATGTTGTGTTCGGTGTATCACGAGTGACAAGGTGGTCGACTCAGATTCCTAAGGTTGGCTTGCATCCTATGGTGGACTTCTAAAATATACACGGAGTTACATGGAAGCACAATCCATAGTAGTGTTGTCTAATGTGTAACTGTTCTATGAGAGTGTTCTGATATACTTATCGTGCAAGGAATGCCATCAATTATACCCAAAGGTACGTGGAGAATGGTCCTATATATGTACATATGTGGAACGATATATCACCCCCGGAACGTAATTTTGACAAAGAATGGCAGATCCTATGTTTAAAGATGTTGGAACACATCTCTAGCCTAGATCTCTATGTGTGTCATTAAGTTTCAAATGATCCTTAGGTTAATTGAGTCAATTTTATAGTTGATCTTTGACTTATGTTTCAGTTTCAAGGCTTACCACGAGTTCACCTGAACACACCTATGAGGCAACTAATATGAAAAAAATAACTCTTTTCATTTTCCTTTTAACAATGAAAGGCCTAACTAAGTAGGGGAAGAAGAAATCAATCAACAATGCAACAAACAAGGGATGCAACAATCGATATCCTCAATTTCACTATTCCAATAAAAATCAAAGCCCTATATGCAATGCAAATAATTTCTTTTCTTTTAATGTTTCAAATGCAAAGAAACATATGAATGCAACTTGATCGTTGACGAAAAGAAACCATACACACCTTAATTTTAATGTAAAAGTCACTTTTCAAATTTAACAATCAATCTATGCATACAAACCCTAATTGAAAATAAGAAAGAAATAATGAAACAAAATCTTATCAAAAAGATGATGACACTTAGAGGTGGTTAACAATCATACACAATTTTAGCCCCCCTTGGGCGATTAAGGGGGGATTTTTTTGGCAAAAATACAAGAAAAAACACACAATTTCACACAAGGGGTTGGCTTTACAAAGATACAGATAAAGCAATGCAAATTTGTGCATCTTACAGGGTTAGCACAGGTGCAAAACATACACCAGTGCACTGTAGAGGAATCATAGAGAAGAAATGGGTGCGCTAAAGCGCTTAGTCTCAGAATAGGGAATGCGTTGAGGCAGTTTTGGTCAAAACACTACACGAAAACCAAACCAAGCTCAAAAAGGTATTTTCCTAAGGTCATTCAATGTTTGAGTAAATCAATAAATGTCATTTTAAGGGGTGAAAAAGATGCTAAGGTCAAGGAAACAAATAAGAGAAGAATAGTTCCCTAGTTGAGTCACTAATTTGTTATACAAATTTTTCACAATTGCGGACAAAGGTGAATTCCTTAGATATAGTGGCCTAATCTACAACAACAAAAGACAAAAGGATCCAAGTTTTCCTTAGAGAAATTAGAGTTCAATGGGAAATAAGCCTATCTGGAATCTATAACAAACCTTGTTTTCCTCCTTGTTTTTAAGCTCCAACTCTAGCTACAAGTGTTACACTTAGAACCTGGACACATGACTAAAACAAGCAAAGAAACCACAATCCATGTAGCATAATCTAAAATCTCTATTAAGTGGATCAACATGGAATTGAAATACATGAGTGCAAACATAACATAACAAATATAGGAAAACAAGATGCTCGTTGTATTGATAAATATGGAAGAGAGTTTACAACCATAAATAAAAGTTGATCTTGAAGATGTCTTCCCAAGTCGACTTGTCATTCCTTGTCACAAAACACACTTCAACACCCACCCTAATGCATGAATGTGAAAAGAAATAGCATGAGAGCACTATCAATCTCCAAAATCCAACCCAGACCTTATGGGAGGTAGTAAATTTATAGGAGTGTGGTAGTTTAGGAATTCTTATCCAATTACCAATATAGGCTTATGATCCACTTAAGAGGGGAAGATGAGCTCAATGGATAAGAGATAAAGTCTCCAAGATAGGATTCAAGCTCTCTATCCATGGTAAATCGTTAAAATTACCTTGGAAGCTTCTAGAAGAGGAATATTTAGAAATATTTTTTATGTTTCCAAATTTAAGGAATCAACCCACCTGCAGAAGGTAGCAACAAGTGCTTATCAATGTTGGCTAACATACATGCAACATGCGTTCAATGCAGGTGGCTAAGGAGGCAATATTTGTTGGGGCTAAAAACAATATGTTTGAGCTAATTGTCCCATAAACTGATACTTTTTTGGAGAAGCGATGCTGAAGGATTTGTGAAGGGGTTATGACAAAGTGCTCATGGGTGTTGATTGATCTAGTTTTCAGGGCCTTTTGGGTTGATGTGACAAAATGGCCTGTAACACATACAGTGTTGCAAAACAATGTGAAGTGAAGCTGGAAATTAATTTGGTTGAGAAGGAGCTAGTGAAATAACAAGAAAAGGTTGAGGATATTTGTATGGATACACATCTCGTGTCATCTACAGATTCCATCACATGATAGGATGATAGTAGTATTATGGGTTGGAGTACTGTTTCACTGAGGATTTCAAGTGTTATCTACCAAGAACACACTTGGGAAGAGATCAAAAGGGACCTTTCAACAATGAAGGAGAGGACTAGGGCACTAAAGGACACAATACTACAACAAGACAATGCGTTTAGAGACTTGGGAGTTAAGAGTGCTAGGATAACTTCCAACCTTATCAGTATTGAGGAATAATTAGAGTTGCTAGTGGGGCAACAACAAAAAAAACCTTTGATATATGGAACAACACTCTTCAATAATATATATACAATACTTGCAGTGCCCTATGTCCACACAATCTATTTTCCAACCCTCATAAAGGTGAAGGAATGACATGTAAGAGTGGGATGGATGGTTGGTATGAGGAAGCAAGAGTCAAATATTGCAGGTTGCTTATATAGGATGCCTATATTAATATTCCAGTTATCATCATAGTAGCATAGTGGAAGCATGATGGACTTCTAATGTGGGAAATGGGATCTTGGTTGATTACTGCATCATGCGATTGATTTGTATGAAGCAACTAAGATTCACTATATTCTATTGGTACAACAAGGATTATTCAAATTAATTTGGGATCTTGGTATTGGATGGGATTTTCTTGACGACAAGAAAATTTGGGAAGGGAATATTTTAATGTCCCTTCATGACCCTTGGAGGCATAAGGAGATTGAGTCTTACCCTATCTATATCCCATAGGCTAATGATAGGAAGAATAAGGGGTCATCGTAATAAAATAGAATAATAATTAATAAAAGGGGTAAAAAGTCACTTATGGGGGAATTAAGCGACCCATGATATTACCCATGGTATTTAGAGGAGGGAATTGTTATAAAATGAGAGAAGGAGATTAGAGGGGGACATGAAGAGAAGAACTATTGAGAATTCGATAAGGGAAAGTAGGAGTTTCCAAGCAAAGGGGAATACCTTGATATTTAGCAACTTTGATATTGAGGGACATATCCAAGCTATAGATCATTATCTTCGAGGTTGCAAGACACTCCTTAGCCAATTATTCATTTAACGCATTAAGTCTACATGAGCATAATTAGTGCCAAGAGAAAATTAGCAACAACAAGACCCAATTCTTAAGGGGTCGAGTGGATCATCTAGCAAGAAAATTCAATCCCATATTTCCTGATGTCGAGTTGATGACAGTCACTTAAAGGGGGGAAAAATTGCTAATTAAAGAAACCAATCTTAACTCAGTCCTGAAGTCAAGTTCAACAGGTTTATCCTTGAAGGTTGAGACAGGGTTCCTGAACCCATTGAGTTGATCCAACACTAGAATTGAATGTATCCATAAGTAGGAGGATCATATTTCTTACCTGGTCAGACAGACATAAGTCTGCATACATACAGGGGTCGAGTCCTTCAATATACCATCTTATATTCTTGATTTAAGGCCGACACAGCTCGTTGGAATTGATGATGATTTTCAATGCAATATATCATTGATTATACCTCCAGCCACATATCTTGGTAGATTGTGATAATTGTCAAGAAGGAATCACGTTTATAACATATTTACCACATACTTCCAACCAATTTGCATGTATAAATAACCCCAATTACTTGGATAAAATAGTTTATTCTGAGATTCGTCGTTGAAAAGTTGTTGAGGGTGTGTGAAATCCAAATGGTGATTGAGTTGGGAATCTCTACATTTAGACTTCTAGATCAATTAGAAGACAACCAAAATTCCCATATCATAATAGATAAATCAGGTGCCAGAGCCCGTTCCATGGATCGAGTGATTAATTCGGGGCCAATTACACTACAAATTGTGGGCCACAACCTATTGGGGGAATGTTTTTCTTTAGTTCTAGGCATATTTCCTTCTCACAAGGCCAAAACAAAGATTGAAAAAATGCACTGATAAAAAGGAGTCAAATCACTAAGGGATATTGATGGCATGGGCATGGTAATGTTGCATCTTCAGTAACTTTCGAGAGGTCAAATTAATCTTTGAATTATAAAGGTCGAACTATCTGTGTATTTGGGCCGACTTAAGGAGCCAAATAAGGGGTTGAGTGTGACATTCTCTTAGCCACCTTTGTTGACCAAGTCTCCAATCAAGAGGGTGCGTGGGTTCTGCAAATTGTGACCTACAATATTCTAAAGCATATGGCTAAGTCATTCTCAAGGTTAATTTGTAAGATTTGTCCTAAGTAATAAAATCAAAATTGCAGTATGTGTTTATGAGGTTCACATAATTTAATTATTAGTGTGTTTCCCTTTGTAAATTTTGTATGTGGATTAAGATTAAAATCTCATACTTAATATTTACGAAAATAAAACCTTAGGTTCAATTTTTTGAAAAAAATTCTTAGGAAATTCTTGCAAATTAAATCAGGGATATTACAATGTTATCAAAGTTTTGCATCTTGCAAACCTAATGGAAGTTCATTAATGGATGGTTGTAATCCCCCCAATTTTGGATTACCTTGTTATGTGGTTAAGAGGGATTTACAGAGCTTATGTCAGCCTAGTCATAGGAGCAAGATTACTCCATTGACGGGCCTGAAGTGTTTTTGAGGAGTTTATGGGGTCTGAATGGGATCGCTTGAGACATTTCATCATTGGGATTATTTATGCACAATTCAATCTCGGTTTCGTTGCATTTTAATGATTTATGTAGAACAAAATTATTATCAGACATATTTTAATTATTTGTGCTTAAGGTGTGATTTTGGGATGATTACTCGAAGGAACTCCTTAGTGTCATAGCTCTTTCGAAACGATATGGAAATATCTACGAGGTAAGAAGATAAAAAGGGGCCCTGGATGGGCGTTGTGAAAATGGTGGGAAATTAAGCATTTTCTGGGGCTAAAAGTGACTTTAATTAGTTAATAAAAATGTCACTTTATTTAAAGAGGTGAAAAGTGCTTTTGAAGAAAAAGGAGAAAGTGTAGCAAAAGATTCAAATGAGTTATGAAAAGGGAAAATGAGGAACCTCTCCTCATTCTTGTATTTTCTCACTTGAGAAAAACAAATTTGGAGAGCACTTGAGAACGAGTCTAGGTTTTTTGGAAACCCTCATTATGGTTGCTAGTTTTTGTGTTTTGAAACTATACACCCTAGCTAGTTTGGGAGCGAGGTTACTCAGTTTTTTCCATTGTGATTCAATGGAGAAGAAGACATTAGCAGAACAAGTAAGTCAGTGGTGTTATCAGTTGATTTTAAGGACTGACTTGTGTTATTCCATCTTTCTTACACAAGCTGGGAATACCCATTAAAAGATTGAGCTCCTAGGTCACATTTAGAGGGTCGAACCATTGATTTTGGGTGTATATTTTGAGGTCAATTTTACCACCATACTACTTGTCATTTCCTGTTGGTTGGAGGCCAAGTTTCTCTCTATAGATTTGGGTTGAAATTCCTTTCTCATCTCAGGTTTAGACTACTCTACCAAGAAGCTGAGTGTTTCTCCCTTTTGCTCGTTGAGTTCTGCTTCCTCAGGATGATCAAGTTTCATCATATCTCAGGGCTAAGTTTTACTAATCAAAAAGGGGTTGAGTTTCCATGGTATTATTGAATGAAGTTATCATTGTATAAGAGGATGAGTAGTTGGGATGAGTTTACCATATCCAAGGGTTGAGTACTGCTTTCTTATGAGGACTAAGTATTTTGAATTGTTGAGCATTAAAGAGGATTGATTTTGTTGATACTTGTGGGTTGTGTATCTTATTACTCCTATACACTGGCTAAATATATCTACAATAATCCTTAACATTTTATGGGTTTTTAAGGACAAGTTTACCTAGTATCTTGGTTGGAATGTGTTATTGTGTAATCATAGGTATTATCTGAGTTTTATGTCCCAGACTTGAAGGTTGTTGTTGTTGTTATCCTTGACAAGGGAGCCACTATCATATAGCTTGTTGAACCATACCCAGGTTCCTTATTTTATTCATGTATATTAGTCTTCATATCATTATATAAATATGAAGTTATATTTCTTGGTTTCTAATAAAGATGATTTTCTTAATTGTTTGGTATTATATGGTTGATGTATTGTCAACTTAATTTGTTCTCATGGGCATTTACTAGCTATTGTGTGCCTTGTATTGAATAAATTACATGAAAATGCACCTATAGCCAAACATATGCAAATTGTTTGAGGAAATTACACACTCAAAACTAAGACAAAACTCAAAGGTGTGAAGTTTAAGGTATTCCTAGAAGGGTATCTTATAGTGGTATCAAAGCATGGCCTTGGACATCTATGGTTTAAAGGGAAGTGTATATCAACATTTTGATGAATCCGGAAGACCACAAATACATCACATACAAGATAAGCTACCAAGTTAGGGCATATTTTTGCTAGGTATGGGTCTAAATCAAGGTGATACCAAGAATAAAATTCTAGGACCAAATTCAAAGGGGGAAGATGATAGTTTTAATTGAAAATATGCCTCAAAATTAGTTGTTGCATGAAGAATTTGCAAAATTCCTTAAAAAATTTGATGAATATAATGGAAATTTCACAGATATGATAGAGAAAATTGGAGCATGGACGACAAAGATAAAAGGAAGTTGCATATTCGTAGATGATCAAGATAAAAAGAGAAGATTGCTGAACAAAATCTGAGTGCTCTAGGCAGTATTTGGGTGCATCATTAGGAGACGAGATAAAAAATTATGTTGTGTGATTTGGTAGGATTACAACAATTTAGTATGTGCTAGATTGATTAATGGGACATGGTGTATACCTACTAGTGGAATACAGGGATCGAATATGAGGCACAGATGGGCTCAAAAAATTAGCAGTACTTCATTGCAACAATCAGTTATGATCATAGTGGCGCAATGACAACATGGTAGTTTCTTTTTTAGATTAGCATGGAACCCTGGCATTAGAGGGTTTGATCGCTCAACTACCATTATAGATAAGTTGGTCTTTACAGGGGAGGATCACTCAGATCTTCCATTGGACCTCAGTCTTGTAGAGAGAATTTCACTTCTCAGTGATTCATTGATGTGTCGGGGTGCCTCACTAGCATGGCAGTATAATTAGTAGTACGAGGACATGGTCAGTTAATGCAGAGAAGGATAATCTTTTGTAAGAGTTGGATTGTACCTTTAGGGGTTCACTCTTGAGGTACACAAAATTGATTTTCTAGTAGGGCGGTTTCTCAAGAAGTTGATTAGGGTTTTGCATTGTCAAGATGCTCCACTCATTGGTAGTTTGCAGAGGGATTCTATGCCTTGTTAGTGGATGAGTTATGCAAGGACTGCTTCAAGATTAACATAATGGTTTAAGACCCTGATATCATGAGAGTCAATTATGTTGGGATAATGTAGTGGCCTAGAGTGACGAAGTGGCACATTTGGGACTGTGGTATTAGTTTGGGTCAGCTAGTAGAGCGACAACATGTGATATCATTACTTGAGGACAAGAAATTTTGGGGAGGGGAGACTGTAATGTACCAAATTTTGGATTACCTTGTGATGTGGTTATGAGGGATTTCTAGAGCTTGTGTCAGCGAAGCCATGGGAGCGAGATTACTCCATTGGTGGGACTGGGGGTTTTTGGAGGAGTTTATGGGGTTCGATTGGGTTAGCTTGCCACATTTCATAATCAAGATTGGCTCAACACTATTTGATCTTGGTTCTATTGCATTCCAATGATTTATGTAAAACAAAGTTATTATCGTACATATTTTAATTATTTACACTTAAGATGTGATTGTGGGTTGATTACTTGGAGGAACAACTTAGTGTAATAACTCATTAGAAATGGGATGGAAATATCTACAAGGAAAGATGATAAAAAGGGGATTTGGATGGCCAATGTGATCATGGTGGTGAATTAAGCATTTTCTGGGGCTAAAAGTGACTTTAATTAGTTAATAAAAAAAGTCATTTTATTTAAAGAGGTGAATTTTTTTGTTGGAGAAAAAGGCAAAAGGCTAGATCAAGTGAGTTATGAAAAGGTAAACTCAGAAGTCTCTCCTCATTCTTGCATTTTCTTACTTGAGAAAAGAAATTTGGAGAGATCTTGACAACACGTCTAGGGTTTTTGAAACTTTCATTATGGTTGCTAGTTTTGGTATTGAAACTATACTCCCTGGCTAGTTTGGGAGTGAGATCACACATATTTGACCATTGTGCTTCAACGAAGAAGAAGACATTAGCACACCAAGTAAGTTAATCGTGTTATCAATTGATTTTAAGGACTGACTTGTGTTATTCTATCTTTCTTACACATGTTGGGAATACCTATTAAGAGGTTGAGCTCTTGGGCCATATTTAGAGGGTTGAACCACTAATTTTGGGTGCATATTTTGAGACTAAGATAACCACCATATTTTTGGTTGTTTCTTGTTAGTTAGAGGCTGAGTTTCTCCTTGTAGATTTTGGAACAAATTCCTTTCTCATTTCAGGTTGAGACTCCACTACCAAGAAGCTAAGCGTTTCTCCTATTTTTTGGCTGAGTTTTGCTTCCTCATGAGGTTTGAGCTTCATCATATCTCAAGGTTGAGTTTTACCAATCAAAAAGGGGTTAAGTTTCCATGGCATTATTGGTTGAAGTTATCATTTCATAAGAGAATGAGTAGTTGAGTTGATTTTACCATCTCCAAGGGCCGAGTACTGCTTTCTTGTGAGGGTCGAGTATTATGAGTTGTTGAGCATTAAAGAGGATTGAGTTTGTTGATACTTGTGGACCCTTTGGTCTCTTTATAGGTAGTTTATTACTCCTGTATTTTGGTTGAATATACCTATAGCAGTCCTTAACATTTTGTGGGTTTTTAATGACAAGTTTACCTAGTATCTTAGTTGGAATGTGTTGTTGTGTAAACAATGGTATTATCTTAGTTTTTTGTGCTAGACTTGAAGGCTATTGTTGTTGCTATCCTTGACAAGGGATGCACGATAATACAACTTGTTGAAGTGTACATAGGTTCCATGTTTTACTCATTTATTTCAGTCCTCATATCATGATCTAAATATGAAGATATATATCTTATTTTCTCATAACAATGATTTGTATAATTGTTGTGTGTTATATGGCTAATGGATTGTCAATTTAAAGTGTTCTCATGAGAATTTACTAGCTATTGCGTGTTTTGTATTGAATAAATTACATGAAAGTGCACCTACAACCAAACATATGCAAAGTGTTGACGAAATGACATACTAAAAACTAAGACAAAACTCAGAAATTTTAGTGTCAATTTTAAGGTATTCCTGGGAGGGTGCCTTACAATGGTAAAATTCATATTGCTTGACATCAATTTTAGTGGTTTGATTGGTTTGTTCCTTGGCAAGATGGAGTCTATGCATGAGCTTTCTGAAGAAACCAAATGGGGTGAAGAACTTTTTATTGCAAGAGACAATATTGGTCAATGGTCTCCATCAAAAGATGTCCTTCGTAGCTTATTGGAGGAGGTGGAAAAGTGTATACACAACATGGAGCAGACACCTTCCCAATTGATGCCAGTGGTTATGGTTTCGACATTGACTTACTTGGGTGAGTGAAGGTTATTGAGACATGAAGATAAGGAGGTAAGTCTTGTTGCCACTCACTGTTTAAGAGAACTTCTAAGAGTTACAATCCCAGTGAATCCCTACAAGGATGATAAAATGTAGGAGGTTTTTTCATTGATCCTTGAGATTTTATGCAGGATATGTGAAATCATAAGTTATTCCTTCAACAAAATGGTTGAGATCATAGAATTAATGGCAAAGGTCAGATCATGTGTTATTTCTCTTGATTTAGATTATGATGATCTTTCCCCATAGATGTTTCATCATTTCCTTAATGCCATCAGTGAGAATCATGGCATAACTATCTAATATCACATGAAGGCCATTATGATTGTAATTATTAATGAGAATGATGAGATTTCCTAACCTATCATGTCTCTATTAAAGGCTATTCTAAAACGACAACAATTAATATCTATAGTTGCTTACAACTTGACACACATCGTTGCTAAATAATGTGAAGAGAATGCGAAAATTCACTTGGTTTGTTATGTGGAAAATTCCCTTTTGCAGACAAAATTAAAATATCTGGATCTAGTTGCCTAATCTAGAAACAATAGGGGCAAAAAGTTCAATGTTTTCCTTAGAGAAAATCAAAATACGGAAGAAACACCTACTTGGAATCTATAGTAAGCCCTCCTCTTCTCCTTGCTTGTAAGCTCCAACTCTAGCTCCAACTCTAGCTCCAAATGCTATAAATGGAACCTGCAACAATGACTAAAACAAGAAAGAGAACTACAATATACACATATTATAAACTAATGTCTCGAATCAAAGAGTCAAACAAACATTGAAATACATAAGCATCAATATGACACAAGTATAGGAAAACATAATTCATTTTGTATTAATAGTTGAAGGAGAGAGTTACTACCATTTATATATGTTTGACTTTTTAGATGTCTCCCTAATTATTTAGTCCTTCCTTGCCACAAAGAAAACCTTCAACCTCAGCCTTAATGCATCAATGGATGATCATACCTTAAGCTCAAAGTAGCAACATGAGGGCACTAGAAATATCCAAAAGCCAACCTAGACTCTATGGGAGGCAATAGATTTATAGGGTGAAAGAGGTGGTTTAGGATTTACCAATCTAGGACTTGGATCCACATATGAAGGAGGATAAGCTATAGGGATAAGAGATACGATATCTAGAGTAGGAATTTGAGATCTATATCAGTGGTAAATGGTTAAAATGACCTTAGAAGCTTCTAGAAGAAGAAGATTCAGAATTTTTATTTTTTATTTTTCCCACAATTCTAGAACCATCACACCTACAGTGAAAGGAAACTTGCATTGGTTAGTGCAGGTACTCAGTTGTGTAACCACTGTAGGTTTACTAAAGGGCAGGGTGCATTGGGGCCAAAAACATGGTTTTTGAGCTGATAGACCAAAAAACTCAGACTTTGTTGAGAGGTATTTCTTAAGGCTTTGAAAAGGGATGATTTCAAGGTGTTAAGGATGTTGATTGATCCAATTTTCTGGCCATTTGATTTGATGCGACATAATGACCTGTAATATATTTCCTCCTAAAGTACAAAGTTAGAAGAAATGGCGAAGGACTGAAGTGATTTACCTTATGACAAGCATAGATAAAGAATGGATTGGTTGAGAATATCATATGTTACAATACATATTATCATTATGATATCATTGTTGAGGGATGCATACCCATACTCAACATATAAGCCAATATACATGTACAATCATAAGTAATTCTCGTATATTTATGATAGAGTGTGGACCCATGCTTATATGATTGTTTGAATGGCCATGGGAATTGTACTTTTTGATCTTGTATGAATCCTAAAATCGCAGCCTGAATGGATGGAAATAGATCTAGGGTCTTCTACTTCGCCACTCGATAGTACGAGTTTAGCCATGTGAATATATGAGTTGAAGTGAAACATGGTAGACACCATTTGATTATCGACCAATTATGTAATTCATTAACAAACGAAAAAGAAAACACCGATAATGATAGTGGTCCTCAAGTTACGACAACTTAATCTATGCAATGTGAATGAATGAGCTGAAGTCGAACACCACATAGAATCTCTCAGCCGAAGGCCAATGATGAAAGCCTGTCATTGAAAGCGAGGAAAATTTCCATTGAGGTAGGAGTTTCTGAGTCAACTTCTTGGATGATCTGATGTTGATAGGAAGTGACCTATCACAGGAGGGCTTTGATGTATCCCCCATCATCGACACGAAATAGGTATTAAGATTTGAAACCAAATGATGGTTATATAGAGCTAGTTCAAGAATGACAGACATGAAGTAAACCTCAAGGTATTGTAGTAGATGTCAACTAAGGGACTTCTCTTGAACATATCAACGACACTTTATGGAGTTGGTAGCATTGAATCAAAACTAATTACAAAGGCTTTTGATATGGCGTGATTAACCAAAGAGAAAAGAAGATTTCCCAACCCAACAATCATAGAGATGAAGTGAAAGAGTGTCATGTTCAAGAGCGACTTGATGCCATTACTAGGTTTAGTACCCAATTTTCCCAATTTCCCAACCATTTCTGACTAGCACATCTTTATTTTGACAAGTTTGAGGAGGATAACATATGTTTGATCTATAAGTTCATCCTTTGGATGAATGCTTATGAGTAGTTTTAACGAACCCTGAGATGGAGTGGTTCGACCTCATCATGCTTAATAAGTCCAACGTTGTTTAACAGTTTTACGAGTCCAACGAAGGTATAACATGACTTCCTTTTCATGTTTAGAGAGCTTGAAAAATAGGCCAAAAATAAAACTTCAAGAGGTTCCTTTTCATAAATTTAGTCTCTTGGGCCCGAAAAGACATGCAACAAATCCTAGGATAACCTTTTAGCCATTTCAACTAAAGTATTCCTTTTTCGTAAATAGTCTATCCCAGTTCGGAAAAGGGTTAAACTTATATTGGGTAGACATATTTTCATTTACTTTAATGAGTTCGAAAAGACAAGTGCTCGATAATATTTTCATTGTTGAATTTTAGGCTTCTGTGATCCATATCAAAATTATTAAGATGGTTTTCGACAATAATCACATCGAAATTCATTTGTCGACGCGTTTCGAACCAATCAGATCTTCATCTCGTCCTGACGATGAACCACACTTGTTGGTTCGAAATGCGTCGACAAATGAATTTCGATGTGATTATTTCCGAAAACCATCTTAATAATCTTTTCATTATTTGGGAGTCTGAAAAGTGCTAAAAGAGGACTCTAGGGGGTTTATTTTTCATAAGCTTAAAGAGCTCGAAAAAGCGATAAATGTGTGTTCTTTCATCAAAATGACTTGTATTCAACTTAAAATCTGCAGTACATCCTTAAATGAGATTCTAACATGCTCACAACACCACAAAAATATTAAAAATATATGACATGTGGTAAAAATTAGATAAAAATATTTTAAAATAAATTGACCATAAAAAGTGAAAAGTAAAAATATTTCTTACCATTTTCATTTTTACCTCTTGTGAATGAGCTCTGAGTGCATTTTACCCTCAAACTTCAGCAGGTGATTGCATCCGATACGGTGGACCATTTCTAGCGTTGTCAGTTTGAGATAGAAGATATATCCTTTCTCTCCTTTTTTCATAGTTTTTATTTTTCATTTGGTGCAAGTTTTTGAGAGTTTTCAGAGTTTTAGGGTCTAAAATCTCGCTTTAGGCCCATCACATGCTCCCTATATTGGGAGGTGCATTAGGTCTGCCTAATTTACACTGGGAAGAGCAGACCAACACACCTGTTAGGAAGGCAAAGTGCATTGGGTCACCCTATCTACGGAAAGGCAGGTGCGATTGGCGCAATTTGGGAATTTTAATTTTATTTTTGAAATATATTTCTCTCAAATTTTTGCACAAAGTTTATCCTAAGTGTTTTTTAGTGATTTTGCAGCTATTCACTGGAGAAAAAATGGTTTTGAGTTCGAGAGAAAGAGAACATGAATCTCAAGATTTGATTACTGCAAATGACCCAATAGTAATACAAGCTATAAGGAATTCTGGTCTCCTTAAGTTTTTCTTGATTTCGAGCATGAGGAACATACTTGATTTACTAGAATATTTGGTCAAAGCATGGGACATTCAGGGATAGTTCTTTAGGATCAAAGCACATATTGTCACAATATAGGTGGAGGATATCAATTTTTTGATAGAGAATTCTTGGAGAGAGGCTCCTATCTCACTATCTGGCATGAGAAGAGGGGGTGCGACAATGAAGGAATTTGTAGCTATCCACTGTAGGCATCGTTCTCAAGTGATAAAGGATTGGAAGATAGAAATCAAAGATGCCATACAAAATTCCTCTTAGGACGATCCTCTTCACTATCACTCGATTAGCTAGCAGTATCGCTTTGCATTTGGCTATCAAATCCCAAATGCAATATGCATTGGAGTGCATAGAACCTACTCTATTCAACTGGCATGAAGGGTATTGACTAACTTGAAGGAGAAAGTCAACAGAGTAAAGGACATACACTTGAAGAACTTTGGGTGTGGTTCTATTATGGTATATTTCACTCTCTAGAGGATACCATTACTTCATCCTCAACGGATCTCTTGTGAGCTTCCGAGACTTAGAGTTCCACAGATGAGGCAATGGGTAGATCTGATGCCTCGACATGGGGGGCGCACCTTCAATGATTTTTACCCCTGCTTTATTTTGATGGATGCGGTATAACTTATTATCATTGAGGACTATCCATATATTGGAGTTGATTTCCAAGGAGACCCAAATTTCCCAATTTCCCAATCATTTCTGACTAGTACATCTTTATTTTTGACAAGTTTGAGGAGGATAACATATGTTTAATATATAAGTTCATCCTTTGGATGAATGCTTCTGAGTAGTTTTAACGAACCCTGAGAAGTAGTGGTTCGACCTGGTCATGCTCAATAAGTCCAACACTATTTAACAGTGTTACGAGTCCAACAGAGGTATAACTTGACTTCTTCTTCATGTTTAGAGAGATTGAAAAAGAGGCAAAAAATAAAACTCCAAGAGGTTCATTTTCATAAATTTAGTCTCTTGGGCCCGAAAAGGCATGAAACAAATCCTAGGAGAACCTTTTATCCATGTTCAACTAAAGTATTCCTTTTTCGCAAATAGTCTATCCCAGTTTGGAAAAGGGTTAAACTTATATTGGGCAGACATCTTTTCATTTACTTTAATGAGTTCGAAAAGACAAGTGCTCGATAATCTTTTCATTTTTGGGAGTCTGAAAAGTGCTAAAAGAGGACTCTAGGGGGTTTCTTTTTCATAAGTTTAAAGAGCCCAAAAAAGTGATAAATGTGTGTTCTTTCATCAAAATGACTTGTGTTCAACTTAAAATCCACATTACATCCTTAAATTAGATTCTAACATGCTCACAACACCAAAAAAAGATTAAAAATATATGACATATGGTAAAAATTAGGTAAAAATATTAAAAATATTTTAAAATAAATTGACCATGAAAAGTGAAAAGTAAAAATATTTCTTACCATTTTCATTTTTATCTCTTTTGAATGAGCTTTGAGTGCATTTTACCCTCAAATTTCAACTAGTGATTGTAGCCAATACGGTGGACCATTTATAGCACTGTCATTTCGAGATAGAAGATCTATCCTTTCTTTCCTTTTCCACAGTTTTTTTTTCTCATTTGGTGCAAGTTTTTGAGAGTTTTCAGTGTTTTAGGTTCTAAAATATCGCCCTAGGCCCATTGCATGCTCCCTATATCGGAAAGTGCATTGGGTCTACCTAATTTAAATTGGGAAGAGCATACCAATGCACCTGTTAGGAAGGCAAAGTGCGCTGGGTTGCCCTGTCTATGGAAAGGCAGGTGCGATGGGTGCAATTTGGGAATTTTTATTTTATTTTTGAATTATATTTTTCTCAAATTTTTGCACAAAGTTGATCCTAAGTGTTTTTCTTGTGATTTTACAGCTATTCACTAGAGAAAAAATGGTTTTGAGCTGGAGAGAAAGAGAACATGAATCTCAAGATTTGGTTGCTGCAAATGACCCAATAGTAATACAAGCTCTAAGGGATTCTGGTCTCCTTAAGTTTTTCTTCATTTCGGGCATGAGGGACAGACTTGATTTATAGACATGAGCGACAAAATTGATTTAATAGAATATTTGGTCAAAGCATGGGACATTTAGGGGTAGTTCTTTAGGATCAAAGCACATACTGTCACAATATAGGTGGAGGATATCAATTTTTTGATAGGGAATTCTTGGAGCGAGGCTCCTATCTCACTATCTGGAATGAGAAGAGGGGGTGAGATAATGAAGGAATTCGTAGCTATCCATTCTAGGCCTTGTTTTCAAGCAATAAAGTATTGGAAGATAGAAATAAAAGATGTGTTATGAAACCAACTCACAAAATGATAGAAAAGATAGATCAACACCTTAAAATTTAGCCTCTTCAAGGGGACAACGTCCTTTACATTACACAAATGAACAATTCTTGGATGATTCAAATGACAAAACCTCCTTTCTATATATAGGAGTCTAAGGGGTCACAATATAA
>APFE031328872.1:58460-85181 GCA_000404065.3 Pinus taeda
AAAAACAATATTATTAGTTGAGCCCACGGGGCTTTGGATTTACGGTGAATGGGTGTACTGTTAAGGTACTCCTTGTGATAGGTCACCAGTTCAAATCCCTCGTGGGTGCTTAGGTAATATTATATAGAAAAAGAAACAATATTATTAGTTGAGCCCACGGGGCTTTGGATTTATGGTGAATGGGTGTACTAGTAAGGCACTCCTTGCGATAGGTCACCAGTTCAAATCCCCCATGGGTGCTTCGGTAATATTATATAGAAAAAAAACAATATTATTAGTTGAGCGACTAATACAAATTTGTTGTAAACTCACTAACTCGCCACTAGGAGCATCGATAGCCCACACTGCGGAGGAAAGGTTCTAAGTACTACGACTAACGCCATAAGCATAACGAACATATGGCTGTGGGAATGCTAACATTTGCAAATCAAATGTAATTCAAGATGATCATAGGTGGTAGGAAACACACTACAAACACACTAACACACCTATACAATATATAAACAATGACTATGCAATGGTAATCTAGGCATAGTATTTTTCCAAGTAGAACCCATTTCTGGGATGTGCCAAAGGAATTCTATCGAAATCAATGATCTCATGATCCCATTTTGCAAGTACACAATTGAATATATATGGGCCTAGCCACATCAATTTTAGCTTCCCAGCTCCTAACTCGTCATCTTCCTGATCGTATGAAAGGACCAGATCGCCTTCCAAGAAGGCACAAGGTTTTAACATTTTTCTCATACTCTACTTTGATGCATTTCTTGTGGGCCTTGTTGGCCATTGCAACATCGTGTCAGGTCTCATCTAAGCGAGCCAAATGCAAAAAAATGCTCTTCTTCTAAAGAAGTTGTGGGAATAAGCTTGATGGCAAGATTTAAGGATGGAATCTCACATTGAATTGGGAGAAGTGCTTCTAGACCACACACCAAATGAAAAAGTGTGAATCTAGTCATAGTTCAGACAGATGTTTGGTATGCCCAAAAAGCGGAAAAAAATGATGAGATACCAATTCATCTTATGAATCCCTATCATGCGTTGCAACATCATTTTCAAAACCTTATTAATGGCCTCTACTTTCCCATTAACTTGTGGGTAATAGGGAGTTGAGCTATCATGTTAAAGTCCCAACTAGGTAAGTTTAGACATCATGTAATTCAAAAATGTTTACCATGGTTTGTAACAATGGATTGCGACACACCATATCTGGTAATGACATGGGTTAAAATAAATAATGCAGTTGTTTCGTTGTTGTTGTTGTTGTATTTAGGCATCCCTTCAGCCCATTTAGTAAAATAGTCTACAAACATGATAATGTAGCCATGCCCCCCGACTGAAAGAGGGTTATAGGTCATGAATTCAATACTCCATTTCGCAAAGGGTCCAACAACAATAAAAAGATGCAGTGGAGTGTGTGGGGCATGGACTTTGCAATTATAAATATGGCAAGGGTGACACTTTTGGACTGCAATAATGCAATCTCGAAACATGGTTGGCAAAAAGCAACCGGCACGCAAAATCTTTTGGGTGGTCGAATAGCCAAACATATGTTTGCCACATGGTCTAGCATGACATTCATCCAAAGATTTCTTGGCCTCCTCATGAGGGAGGCATCGTCTAAATAATCTATCGATACCACGATGATGTAGAGTTTCGCCAAGTATAATGTAATTTCAAACCTGGTATTGAATGCGTCGCTAATCAGAGTGAGAGATGTTAGGCTGGAAAGTTTGGGTTTGGAGATATAAAATGATATCTCCATACTAGGGATTGGAGCAATCAATTAGAAATAACGATTCATCTGGAATAGAATCATCAATGTTGAATTGGTTTCAGATGAAGGAAGGTTGCAAATTAGTTCATCAAAGACTAAGGAATTCTTATATTTGGATTTGCTAAAATCAAAATCAAACTCCTAAAGAATAATGATCCATTTAGATCATTTCCCCCCAGAGATTGATGTGATAAAATGTAAGTTATTAGGTTGCAATCATAAATACCATAATCTTTTGAAGTAGAATATAGTGGAAAAATCTCTAGAAAACTTAGACAACTACCAAAGCTAACTTTTTGACATAAGAGTATTTGATTTCAGTGTCATTTAAATTTTGACTCAAATAATATATAGGATGTTCATCTCCTAGGCCATATTATTGGACCAATACCATAGCAATGGTGGTAACAACTGCAATGAGATACAAGAAATAATCTCGTTGATAGTTAGGGGGATACAATAACGATGCTCGAACCAAGACATCGTTCAAAGCATCAAAATCATTTTGGGTTGTATCATCCCAATCAAAGGGAACCCATTTTTTCAATAAGCGAGTAAATCCTTTTTTAAGTTCTGCATTTCTCAGGACGAATCTCTGTATAAAGTTAGCCTTCCCTTGGAGGTGTTCTAACTGAACTAGTGAGGAAGGTGCAGGAAAATCAACAATCACATGTACTTTGAGGGGATCAATGTGGATTCCTTTTTTTGACACAATGAATCCGAGAAGTCTACCATATTGGACACAAAATACACACTTGTGCATATTTAATATTATGTTGTAATGGCAACAACGTAGGAAAAGCACTATGAGATGCATCGGATGATCATCACGATGTTTGGAGTGGGTGGGAAAATCATCCAAATAAGGTTGTAATATATGATTGATATGATGGAAAGCATAATTCATGGTCCTGTGGAAAGTTGTGCCAGTGTTCTTCAAACTGAAAGGAAGTTTACGATAGGAAAACATACCCCATGGACAAATAAATGCAGTCTTATGTTGGTCTGATGGGAGTATGTTGAATTGATTGTAACCGGAAAAGCCATTCATAAATGAGAAAAGTTCACTCCCAGCACAATCATCAACAATTTGGTTGATGAACAAATATGGGTAATTATCCTTAGGATAAGCACGCTTAATATCATGATAGTCAACATATACTCAAATCATTCCTTGTTTTTTCATGACATGAGCTATGTGTGAAACCTAATCAGTTAGAGGAACCAGGTAACTAAAACCAGTAGGAAAAAGTTTCTCAACTTCTGCTTTGACTGCAACAACCTTCTTCGGGTGAACCAGACGTAGGCATTGTAACTGGCTTAGTATCTGGATAAGTTTTAATCTCATGTACCACGATATTTGAATCAATAGTTGGCATCTCTTCATATGTCCAAGAACAAACATCATGAAATTCTTGAAAAACGGATTTATAAATCTTAATCTCATCAGGAGAACAAGATGCGCCAATATGGCAATTTTCAATAACTATGAGTTTAATCGAAATATCGAGAGGAATGGTGTCCTCAGTATTTGCCTAGGTTTTTTCTAGGAATTCACATCATGAATGGAGATAGAATCCTTAAATGTCTCAATAATATTGGGAGGATAAAAATCTCCAAGATTATTCTCAAGGGTTTCAAGTAATGAGGAGGGATGATGATTAACATCCCATGGTGCTTCGTATGACATCATGATTTCCATGATGCTTACATCAGTGGAGAATATATCATTGAAAGGGTCAAAATTTGAATTTGAATCTTGGGAATGATCAACCCAATTTATCGAGGAATTAATATCATAATTTTGCAAATAGGCTGAGTAAACCACTTCATATTCAAGCTCGATGGGGTTGAGCGACATACAGTCGCTGAATGAATCAATGTTAGAATCATCAAGCTATGATACAAGGATCAGACAGAACGGTGCAAGAAAAAATCATATGATAGGGGCAACCAAAATTTCAAGAGGGAGCATAAAAGTTCCCATTGAGGATGAATATTTAAGAAATCATATCCCAACATGTTGATAAGGGTGTTGGGATTCACCCATAAGTGGAAGACTTCCAGTAGTTTGAGAATTATCAACAAAAAAGGCTAGCTAATTGATGGCCATGATGCCCCCTAGTGAGGGAAAGAAATCATCCTAAAATAGGCTAAGACCACGACTTCCATGGCATAAATCCATGTTTGGACCAGTAAGAGGTTATAATCCAAAGGTCCATCTATGACTTCAACCTCTACTGAGACTGTTTTTCCAGCTAATTCTACTTGTAATGAATTCAAAATCCCATAAGGCTTGAAACCTCTTCCATCAAAATTCGTAAGAGTGATCGACGACTGATTAAGCTATGGAGAGCCGACAACTTTCCAACATGAAAACAACATGATACAAGTTGAGGCACCTTCATCTAAGATTGTTCGATGGATAGTTTTACTTCTAGCGACAACTTGGATCATGAATTCCAGTTGTGATGGAAGTTTAGGAGTATGGTTCTTGTGATTAAAGACAACAATATTTGAATTCGAAGGATCTATTCCTAGTAAATACCTCTCTTGCAAAGGAAACTTATGCAATACCTCCGGAGTCGATAGAGTGGAAAGAGCTTGAGCTAATTCCTCAACTATGTTGTAATTTTATGCAGTTCTTTCATAAGGGTTAAAAGTTGATTTATGAATGACACCTTTAAGAGGTTTAATGGTCAATTCAATCAGTATTGCACTTGAAGGATGATCTGGTGTAGGTTTAGTGGATCTAGAAAGTTGATCATTAGCCTTGTCAGTCGAAGGATTTAGATTAACACAATCCTTGTTCCTTGTAGCCACCAAGACATCATCCTTATTTATGGTGGAAGATAACATTATTACTTGGGAAGGGGAACCTTTCTCTCGTGCGACCATATTTGTCACCTAGTTTGGAGAGGGATATGTTAATATGGTAGGCACGTTAGATGACAACTTTACATATTGATTAACTTCTTCCCGATGTGGAAAACCCCTAGTACAATGTTCCTCATTACAAATAAGGAAAGGGTAACGATGTTTACGCTTCTCATCAAGAGATCAATTGTTTTGTTTTTCCTACAAAGAATTATCTTTCTTCTTATTTCCTTTACCTTTATTCTTACTTCGAGGTTGTTTAGACTTACCTTTAGTGGATTGAACTGTGTTAACCTCAAAAGTAATTGCAGGAGTATCAAAAGATAGGTTTTGAGTAGTCACAGTAGGAGATGAATAAAATATTTTAGTCAATGTATGTCGACTAATGGAACCAATCATGCCATCAACGACATGTGATTCCTTAGCAGGAGCAAGTGCAAGATTATTGGATGGCCGTAAAGAATTAGTTATCTTGTCGTAGAGCATGCCAGATTAACTATAAACTAAATCGAGATACTGGGCATGAACAATAAAGTTCTCTTTAGTGACAACTACGCCCTTGGAAACATCTTCAGTTATAGGAGGTAATAAGGATTTGGTAAACCATTCCACCAGTAACTGATCAAGGATATAAGTTTTGACCAATAATCGACAATGTCTCCACTCATGTATATGATAATAAATATGAGTAGAGTTAGACTGATTCAAGAGGTCAAAAGCTCGATACTCGCTTCATAGTGAATTAGTAGCTGGAAATTGGTTAAAAGGTTGTTGCCAATGCACTAAAGTTGTTGTATGAAGCTCTAGCGAGTTCGACTTACCACTTCGCTAGTAGACCAGTAAGAGTTCTTTAGAAGAGTTGCAAATGAATAGAGTCATCATTTAAGGAGTCATATGAGTCATATGAACACCATAAATGATAAGTCATAATGTGGTTCAACGGATCTTCACCAAGATTTTCATTGAATTTGGGAATGTCACTCGGTAACTTTGTTGTAATAACTGACCACCAAGGATAACGCTATATCAGATCATCAATGAGTCGGGTTAAATATGGTAATTTTAATGTTGCTATAAAAGGAAACTATTTGTTGAAGTCCATTTAGGGTTGTTGATAACCTTGTGATAGAATTTTAGTTGCTAGTGCAAGGCATCTAGGATAAGATGGGACAGACTGGCCAATAGGCATTTGCATCCCACCCTGATATGGATTACTTTAATAATTAGGATAAACCATACTAGGTTGTTGAATCCCAAGATTGTTTTGATAATTTGGATAGTCTTGATATTGTTGGACATTTGGACCTTGGAAATATTAGCCTAGATAAGGTTGTTGCATAGTTGTTGTCTAACCAACATGAACTTAGGGTATTCCCTTTAAAGGTTTCCCCAATGAAATTTGTGTCATTCCTGGACCAAGCTAATTAATTTGTGCCCGTGGCATGCTATTAATAGGTTGAATTACTTGCACCTGCGAAATGGTTTGACCAAGTGGATTATATGAAGGCTGTGATGGACCCTGGACATGCTAAGCAAATTTGAGAAGCTCCTTGTAATATTGATAAGGCCTGAACAAGTTCACTTGTTTGTAATGTCAGTTGGACAGGTTGAGTAATTGGGATAGGTTGACAAGTAAGGAATTGCAGCATAGTCTGAGTAGGTTGATAGGTTGGAATTTGATGTACACCCAAACTAGGTTGAATAGGCAAAGAAGGATTCCAAGGAGCAGAAGACATTCCTAGAAATGGAGGACTCATGGGAAGAGTACTTGCATACGATGGAGCACCAAATTATGCCATGTGGTTAGCGAATGGGAATATTCCAGCAACAAGTTTCCCCCCAACTAGAGGATAAGATGGACTCGGTTGTCCTTGCCCACTATACTGTTATTATAAAGGAATTCGAGGCATAACAGGTGGGACAGGTTGTTGGATGCTCAATAAACATAAACATGACTATATTCTAGAAGAAGAAGGTAAATGAGAGGTCTATGGACTAGTCAACCTGCCAAAAATGGTCCCAAACAATTATTGGTATCCAATTAATACATATGGAGCATCATATAGGTGCATTTCTGGAAAAGTAGCAAAAGTAGAACTTGTTGCAACTTCAATTGACTCACTCATTATAGTAGATACAGGTTGAGTAATTGTAGCTGACTCAATCTTATTTGGACCACTCAAAGGGATACACGAGTGAGGAGGATTTTACAGGTGAAGTGCAACAAGGTGTTCTATATAAAGGAGCTTGAATTCAAGTATCAGGCATAAGAAAACAAGGATCTCATTAAAAGAAAGGCCTCTCAAATGAGTAGAAGTTGAAGGCCACTCTTCTTCAATAACATCCTAAATATTCACTAATGAGGTGAATGGAAGTTGTCCTTTTTCGGTTCTCGAAGATGAAGGTAACATGAGTATGAATTTTTGAAGCTACTGGCTCATTAGTTTGTGGCTCCTCAGGTTGTAAAGTCTCTGACTCTAAAAACTCAGGTTCATTGACTTCAGGGTCTAATGTTTCAGTTTCAAGTTCACTAGTCTCTAAAGATATGAATTCAGGTTCAGTACTAATAGGAAGTGACGACTCTGGTTGATTAACTTCGGATGTGGTTCCAAAGGGGGTAACTTTCGATGTACCAATCTCGGTAGCTTGCACCTTCTGCTTCTTTCGACAACCAGGTATTGCCTCAGAAGGTAAAGGAGGCAATATTTTCATTTTACGCAAGTGACGAGGGTGTTTTTCCACGTTTATAGATTAATTTTAGAAATTAAATACACAAAAAAAAGAAGGGGTAACTAGGCACATAAGGATTACCAAGTCACTCTAAACTACAGAATAGAGTTTCCAATACGTGCAGACAATCTCCCTAAATGTTTTCTTTGGTATATAAAAAATAACAAGGTGACTGACTCGGTTACTTAGGGCAGGCTTGCATCCTAGTGGGGACTTCCAAAATATACTCAATGGTACATGGAAGTGCAATTCGTGGTAGTGTTTTCTAATGCGTCATGTACGATAGGAAGTATTCTGATATACTTTTCATCTGTGGAGTGCCATGTGATATACCCAAGGGTATGTGGACAACGATCTAATATACTTACGTAAATGGAATAATGACTACTCCTAGAATGTAATGTAGATAAGTAACGACAACTCCTACGTTTAACAACGCCAAAACATATCTCTAGCTTAGACGTCTATGTGTGCTACTAATGTTCCAAATGCTTCTTAGATTAATTGAATCATTTTGATATATTTTTCATACGTGGAGTGCCATCCAATATACAAAAGGGTACATGGAGAACGATATGATATACTTACATACGTGGAATATTGACTACCCCTAGAATGTAACACAAACAAGTATCGAAAGATCCTACGTTTAACAACACCGAAGCACATATCTAGCCTAGACCTTTATGTGTGTCGTTAATGTTCCAAATGCTCCTTAGATTAATTGAATCAATTTTAAAGTTGATCTGCAGTTAAGTTTCAATTTCAAGGCTCACAATTCAACAACTAGCATGATGAAAAGAACTCTTTCGCTTTTCAATCAAGATCCATCCATGAGAAGGAAGAGACAAACAATAATGCAAAAATTAATGATGCAGCAAACAAAAATTCCTATTTAGATCTTTAAATGCAACTAATCTTATTAAATTCAAAACCCTATATGCAACGCAGGTTATGAAATTTTTTCTTTTCTTTTCAAATTTTAGATGTAAGGAAAAATGAAATGCAGTTAGATCATTGATCAAAGTTTTCACATAGACTGGAACTGTAATATGTTTTTTTTAGCAAATCAAAAATCAAGCCAAGTGTTCACAAAACCTAATTGATAAGAAGAAAGAAAAATCAAACAAACTCTAATCAAAGGCAATCAAACACAATTGTAAGCACAATGATGGCTTTACATAGACAAAGACAAGTTCAAAGACTCAAGAAAACATTCTAGACCAAATCGAAACTTAAAGCAAGGCATCGAAATGTGAATTTCTTGCACCCTACAAGACCATCACATGTGCAGAATGGGAACGAGTGCGAACCATCACACCTAGAGAGAAGAGAGACTGTGCTAGGTCGATTTTTCTCAGAACAAAGAGCGTGTTGGGGCTATTTTTCTCAAAATACAACACAAAAATCCTGCCAAGCTCATAATTATGTTTTCTCAAGGCTTGATTACTATTTGAACAAGTCAACTCAGGTCACTGTGAAAGGTCAAAAATGATTAGGCCAAGGAAACCGCTAAAGGAAAATCTCGTTCCCCAGTAAGTCACCAAGTTGTTATGTGGAAAATTTTCTTTTACAGACAAAAGTGAACTCCCTAGATCTAGTGGCCTTATCTAGAAGCAATAGGGGAAAAAATATCTATGTTTTCCTTAGAGAAATCAAAATATAGAAGAAAGACCTACATGGAATCTATAGTAAGTCCATATATTCTCCTTTCTTGTAAGCTCCAAATGCTATAAATGGAACCTACAACAATGACTAAAACAAGCAAGAGAACTACAATATCCACATAGAACAAACCAATATCTCTAATCAATGAGTCAAACATGCATTGAAATACATAAGCATTAATATGACACAAGTATACGAAAACAAAGTGTTTTTTGGATTAATAAATGAAGGAGAGAGTTACAATCATTTATTTATGCTTGAATTTGTAGATGTTTCCCCAATGGATGATTGCAAGGTGTTAAGGATGTTGATTAATTCAATTTTCAGGCCATTTGATTGGATGCGACAAAATGAACTATAACATGGTTGACAAGGAGCTAGTGAAAGAGAAAGAAAAATTTGAGGATATTTCCATGGATGCGCATCTCAAGTCATCTATATAGGCGATCATATGATAGGAGGCCAATAGTATATGTTGAGAAATCTAGGGGTAGCTAATGTTATATGATTTCTCGAACTTTGTTAACCGCTTCTCATATATTTTTACTTATCTTGATAAACTTATTCTTTCACTTGATTATTATTAGTGTTCTTCTATCATCAAACAACTATCAGACAATAAAGTCAATGAGACAATAGGACACAAGATGTAGGTGATCAACGAGGCCCAAAACCTCTCTAATTTAAGAGGAAAACCCACCATAATTCTTTCTCTTCTTATCAACCTTCAATTGAAAAATTCCAAGACCTTTGACCTTTGACCCTTGACCAAGACCCTCCAAGACCAAGTCACACCTTGCTTCTTGCAACTTTTGTAAATTTGAATTCGAGCCGCTTCTTTTGCAACTTCAACCTACCCACTAGGTTCTTCTATAAATTTGACTTGTCCAACAGATTCTTCTAGATTTTTGACCTCCCCAGTAGATTCTTCTAAAACTTTGGCTTGTCCAGTAGATTCTCCTGTAGAAACCCTAGCCCTTACACATGTGAGAAACAATGGTGTATTCCTTCTCCTTTATTCTTTGCTTGAATAGATTCTCCCTCTTAGAGAATTCATTTCCCAAAATAACTCTTCTTGATGACCTATCTTCACTTCTACAACTCAACTTTTCTTTAGCAATATGTGCCCTAATTCCTTCATACGTGTGGAGAAAAGTGTTGAAAATGCAACAATAAATTCCTAATTTAATTTTGCCTTAATTAAATTAGGAGAAAATCAAATTTCAATTTCAGTAAAATACTTGGAGGAATTTAACTGAAGTGATATGGCACTTATCATTCAGTTAAATTAGTTAATTCAAGTAGGAGACACTTGAGTTATGTTTATTTATGGTTGGTTTCTAATTTCTAGCAATTTGTTTCAGTTAATTTGATTTATTGTGAGTTTAACTAGTTCTAACTGATTAAGGACTAGTGGAAGATCCAGTAGTGGGGTGCATCACTTTGTGATCAACCATTTAACTCATCAATCAACTCAAAATAATTGATGCATGTAGATAGTGCGAGCTACCCAGTCGAGATTGGAGTTCAAGGGCAATGTACTATCAATTATAGGCAATTCCAACTTGTACATGTGGTGCATGCAATCAGAGAAAGGCTTATATGGATTGTACAATTTAGGATGGGATTTTCCTAATTAATAGGGGATAATTCCTTGAGAAACAGTGCAAGGAAATAGGGACTTGGGTAGGCTTGAATTTGGTGAAGTATTGACCAAAGGTAGCTTGTGAAGCAGGAGAAATATTATACTAGTGTAGAGGTTGCTCGGGCTTGAGCAAGCATTGTATTTCTTCTATATTTTCTGACAAATGCATACAGATAGGAAGGGATTTTGAGAAACTGGTTTCCCTTAGCAAATCATTGTGCATTGTGTGATTGAATCTTGTCTCATGTATGTGTTGCGATTTCGCAATCGTTAATTGTTTTTTGCAGTTGGTAGAGTAGATTCAAGTCTTTTGATTTAGTTAAATTTCATAAGTATTTTGAATCTACAAGGAATTTCTACATGGTATCAGAGTTGAAATCACAATAGAAGAGAGAATTCGAAGTTGCCTTTGCAAGTGAATTGAATTTGCAGAATCAATTCTTCAGATCTAGCAAGATGGCCTTCCTTGGACTGAGACTCGAATATTCCCTTGAGGGTAGTTCAAACTATATTGCTTGGAAGGATAGGATGGAGGCAATGTTGGAAGATCGCGGGTTGAAGGAATTTGTAGATAAAGATATTCCTAAACCTCCAGCAGTTGATTCTCAAGATCTAGTAGAATGGAAAAAGTGTGTAGCAAAGGTGAGGAGGATAATATTGGAGGTGGTTCGAGATCATATTGTCTCGAACCTCCATGGGAAGGATACTCCATATGCAATGTGGCAAGCCTTGATAGGCTTGCTTCAGAACAAGAGTGACCACCGGAAGTTGGCACTAAAGGATAAGCTTCGGAAGATTAAGATGGAAAAGGGCGACACAATACCACAATACCTGAGAAAGTTCACCCAATGTTGGGATGAGCCTTGGAGTGTTGGTATTACAATTATAGAAGATGTTCTGGTAAGCCTAGCACTTCTAGGCCTTCCCAAGAGTTGGTACAACTACCCGGATTCTGTAAATGGGAGGGAGCAGCTACCAAATTGGGAGTGATTGTGGTATGATTTAGTGCAAGAAGAGATAAGGTGGAACACTAGAGATGAAACCTCATCCAAGTGTGACGATGAGGAGAATTATGCCTTGTTTGGAAAGGAAAATAAAGGGAAAGGGAAGAAATCCAAATCAAAAGAAGAATATGGTCAAGCAGACAAGAAGAAATACTTGTCGAAAATCAAGTTCTTTCACTGTCATGAGTTGGGACACTATGCCATGAAGTGTCCACACAATAAGGCGGGTAAGAAGCCCTCATGAGGAGTGGAGGGTGAAGTTTTGGCTTCATAATTCGAACTTGATTTCACCCTCATCGCTTGTATGGTGAGATCAGTGATGAGTAGTATGTGGTATCTTGATAGTGGTGTCTCATTCCATGTGATGGGAAACAAAGAAATTTTCAGCAACTTGGAGGAGAATGACCTCCAGATGCACATCGAGATGGGAGATGATGGAAGGTATAGTGCGACCGGTATTGGTACATTCACTTTCAGAGGGACTCTAGCTCCCCTCTTAAATCAAAATATGTCATGTATGTTCCGAGTAAAGAATAATCTCATTTTATTTGCTATGTTGGAAGGTTGTGGCTACGATGTGATATTTCGCAAAGGAAAGGCTTTCCTTATACACATCGCCACGGTGCAAGTGAATCAGATCAGGGTTTGAGTGAAGAATCTCTACAAATTGGATGTAGAATATTATACAACATTGAGCATGAAAGAAAAGAAGGTTTAGAGCCGAGACATCGATGAATTATGGCATAGGAGACTTGGCCATTTTCACCATGGAGCTTTGAAGATCATGCAACCGATTTCTACGAGACTTCCCAAGGGTGCACTAGAGTAGCAAGATACATGAAAAGGGTGTACAATGGGGAAGTACACCAAAGCCAACTTTAATGATCGAGACAATAGAGCGCAAGTAGTCCTCGAAAGAGTTCACTCGGATGTGTGTAGACCTTTTTCGACAGTCTCTAGACCAAGCACATGTATTATGTTATATTTGTAGATGATTTCTCATGAAAGTGCTAGATCTTGTTCATGCAGAATAAAGACCATAAATTCTCCAAATTTTTTGAATTTAAAGCACTTGTTGAGAAAGAGAATGGTAGGAAAGTGAAGGCTCTCAGGAGTGATAATGGTGGAGAATATGTGTCAAATGAGTTTAAGAAATTTTGTGCAAAGGAAGGAATTTGATGGGAGAAAATAGCACCCCATATTCCACATCAGAATGGGGTGGATGAGAGGAATAACAAAAGTATTGTGGGAGATGGGAGCTGCATGAGCCATGTTACATGACCAAAGACTACCATTGCACTTATGGGATGAAGCATGCAACACAACTATTTATTTATATAACATGAGTCCTCATCAGATTCTTGGGATGAGTACACCAGAGGAATATTTTTCAGGGAAGAAACCAAATGTGTCACAATTTAGGATCTTTGGATCATTAGTTTACTATCATGTTACCAAGGATACAAGGAAAAATCTACAACTTACAACTGAGTTGGGTATATTTCTGGGTACACAGAAACACCTCACAACAATCGGGTGTACATGCCATCTCTCTGGGTGACATTTGTTTGGATAGATGTGAATATTGACGAGGAGAAGGAAATGAGGTGTTCTCTCAAGAGGGAGCTTTAGTTTCATTCAAATCAAGAGCTTTTGGCTCCAAAAGAAGAACCTCATGAAGTTTTGGACTAGCCACAAGTAGAGGAACAAAGAGTGGAGACACCCACTTAAGCGGAGACATACAAATATGGAAGGAAGCACACCAAAGAATTTGACAAATTATTGCATGATGTTAGAGAGAATGTGGGAGAACCCAAATCACAACATAGGCAAAGGAGGTCACCAGATCGGTACACTGGCTACATGGATCTAGTGAGTGATCTTTTAGAGACTGCGTGATCCTCATTCTTGGAAGCAGTGCAACAACTAGTATGGGTGGTCCCAAGGCCAAATAACAAGTCATTGGTAGGATCTAGGTGGATCTACAAGGTGAAGCAAGCAACAGATGGAAGTATCGAGAAACATAAGGCTAGATTTGTGGCCAAGGGGTTCTCTCAGGTGGAGGAAATTGACTATGAGGAGATCTTTGCTCCAATAGCAAGGTACTCTTCAATCAGATCAATTCTAACGCTTTCAACGTATATGGGATGGAAGATACATCAGATGGATGTGAAGACAACATTCCTCAATGGATTGATTGAGGAAGAGGTGTACATTGAGCAGCCAGAAGGATTTGAGACCTTTGATAGAGAGTCACATGTGTGTAGAATCAAGCGATCATTGTATATATTGAAGCAAACACCTCATGCTTGGTACACTAGGATTAATAGCTATTTCACCAGGTTGGGCTTCACCAAAAGTGAAGTAGATGAAAACCATTATCATATTGTTGTTGAAGGTAAATTATTGATTATAGTATTATATGTAAATGATTTCATTTTAATTGCCGATGAGAAGATGATAATTTTTAAATAGGATCTGGAAAGAGAATTGGAGATGAATGACATAAGGCTAATTCATTATTTCCTTGGTTTGGAAATTTGGCAAGGATATGGGGAACTGTTTATCTTTTAGGGCAAGTATGCCAACGAGATACTAAAGAAGTTTCACATGGAGAGTAGAAAACCCATGGAGAATCCTCTAGTAGGGAATTGGAGGAAGGAATATTCTACTTTAGGTGAGGTAGTAGAGGCTACCATTTACAAGCAGCTTGTGGGTTCACCAATGTATTTGGTGAACACAAGATTGGGCATGTGTTATGCAGTTAATCAACTTAGTCAAGAAATGGTTAATCCATTCAAACTGTATTGGAAGGTAGCAAAGCATGTTTTGAGATACCTTAGAGGCACTACCCAGTTGGTCTTTGGTACAGATGGACAGAGGCGGTGAAGTTGCAAGGCTTCACAGATGCAGATTGGGCAGGGAGTCCATCAGATAGGAAGAGAACATTAGGAGGAATTTTCAGTGTTGGGTCATCAACGGTTTCTTGCTACAACAGGAAGCAGAGATCTGTTGTACTCAACTTAATAGAAGTTGAGTACATATCTGCAAGTCAAGCAACATGTGAGGCTATCTGGATGAGAGATATTATGGTTGGGTTATTTGGTTAGTAGATGGATCCTACAATGATTTACTGTGACAATTAGAGTTGTATCAAACTCTTTGAGAATCCAATTTTTCATGATCGGTCCAAGCATTTCAACATCTGGTATCACCATCTACGAGATTATGTGCAAAGGTAGATCATGTTATTGTAGTACATTCCTACGAAGGAATAGGATGAAGATATTTTGACAAAGGCTTTGTCAAGAGGAAAATTCAATTTCCACAGAGGCAGGATCGGGGTATCAAATAATCCCTTTCTTGTTGAGAGGGAGTGTTGAAAATGCAACAATAAATTCTTAATTTATTTTTTCCTTAGTTAAATTAGGAAGAAATCAAATTTCAATTTTAGTAAAATACTTGGAGGTATTTAACTAAAGTGATATGGCACTTATCATTTAGTTAGATCAGTTAATTCAAGTAGGAGACACATAAGTTATGTTCAGATATGATTGATTGCTAATTTACAACAATATGTTTCAGTTAATTTGAGTTATTGTGAGTTTAACTAGTTCTAACTAATTAAGAACTAGTGGAAGATCCAATAGTGGGGTGCATCACTTTGTGATGAACCAGTTAACTCATCAATAAACTCAGAATAATTGATGCATGTAGATAACTCGAGTTATCCAGTTGAGATTGGAGTTCAAGGGAAGTGTACTATCAATTATAGACAATTAGAAATTGTACAGGTGGTGCATACAACCAGAGAATGGCCTACAGGGATTGCGCAATTCATGATGGGGATTTCCCTAATTAATAGGGGGAAATTCCTTGATAAACAGTGCAATGAAATAGGGACTTGGGCAGGCTTGGATTTGGTTAAGTATTGACCAAAGGGAGCTTGTGAAGCAGGAGATAGATTATACTAGTGCAGAGGTTGCTCGGGCTTGAGCAAGCATTGTATTTCTTCTCTATTTTCTGACTAATGCAATACAGATGGGAAGGGGTTTTAAGCAGTTTCTTTCCCCTAGAAAATCATTGTGCAATGTCTAATTGAACCTTGTCTCATTTATGTGTTGTGATTTCAGGATTGTTAATTGTTTTCCATAGTTGGTAGAGTAGATTCAAGTCTTTTGATTTAGTTAAATTTCATAAGCAATTTTAATCTACAAGGAATTTCTACAAGAAGTAGCCCAAAAGCAGATGCAAAACAACTCGACTTTGTCCTTCTTTCTTCATATTCCTCTTTTTTTTCACTTCTTTTTTCCCTTGTGATCGAACTTCAGTGAGTGAATTATGTATCTCCAACTGAGGTCGAAGTCTCCTTTATATAAGCTTCTCATAGGTTTGAATTGCTTCTTTTAGGCTGGTTTGTCCATGTGTGTATGCCGACTTGATTTTTGCATTATGACTAGGTCTTGGAGGGTATTTTGACTCAACATTTACTTAAATATATTATTTTTACAATATGTAACATGCCCAAATGGGTCTTCACTACATGATCATGACATTCTCGACTTGTAGACTTAATGAAAATCCCTAGAAGCTCACAATGGGAGCTTGACCTATAAAATAAATTCTCTTGAGCATGAAACCCATGCCTCAAGCTTCACAGTAATAAATTTATTTTTCTCTTTTCATTAAATACATAAAATCATGATTACATATGTCATTATGAAGATCGAACCTAGTTACATATTTCAACACTCCCTCTTAGCTAGGGAGGTATTCATAATCCATACAAGGTGCTTGGACATTTTCAATTTGAATAATTCTCACAAGAAGAGTCAGATTAATAACCCATCTGTATAGCATCATATCAACCGACATTGTCACATAGCAAGGCCTTTACTAAAAACTCTATTTTTCCATAAGATTAGAGCACAATGTGTGCGAGGCCAATGAATTATAAACACCATCATCATTGTCTCTCAATGTACATACCCCACCCTAGGTGTTCACAGGGTATGTCATTCCATGACTATTCTTAGCTTGGATTCCCAATCCTCAAAGAATATCGATCCTCTACAATTGCTTTTATCTTGGATGCCCTAGCACATCCTCAAAGAGTATCAAATGGAATATTCTTACTTAATCCTCCATTATTTCTTCCCAAAGTGAAGACAATAATGATGTTCCTATCTCTCCCTATCAACTAGGGAGGATATACCCATTCCTATGAAGGAATGTACCTATTCCTATAAAACGAATGTACCCAATCTCCCTCTTAACCAGGGACTTGCTTCCAACATCTTTCTGCTCTAGGTGGAGATCATGGCACCTTCATATGCTTGTAGAGCTCCTTCTTTCAATGTCATGAAATGTATTTTTAACATTATGGAGCCTTCATATTTTGGGACTTCTTAGTAGGCCATCATCCATCCATCACTTTCCTTCTCGAACCATGTCAGTCATGACACTCTTCCTTTCATCGGAAAGTGATCTACTAGACCATATATAGCTTTTCTTCATACAACTACCTTTTCCATATCGTGTTTCCTTCAAGATCTTCCATCTCATCACATGAGTACTTGTTGTGGGTGACTTCCACAACTCTATTTTGGTATCCTTGTATCAACCCATCCAAATATTGTTCAAAAATTAAAAATGAACATAAACTCAATATTACCTTTTGTGATGTCCCTTCATCATGACTTCTACTTGTTGCAACATCAACATCCTGCATACATATTGACACATCTTCAACATATTCAATGTCAAGGGTATCCTTCTTTCCATACTTTATCAGAGTCTTCATACCTTTTTCTTGGAGATGTCATAGTCAATTGTTCTAGTCATCGGATGTTGATTTCCTTTTCTACGTGATCACAGTTACATCTTTCATGATCTCTTCTTTCTTTCTTCACACATTTCTCCCCATAAAATTCCATCCATATTTCCTTCATCTTTGTTAACCACATCATATTTCATATGAGGACATATTATGTTGATTTCATCTAGCCAATATGTCAATCATGCCTTCATGCATCCTTCCAAAGGAAGAGATCCCTCTAATTTGATTATATTCATGACGTAGAGTATCCATCATGCTATCTGCAACTATATAATGACATGGCTTAATTCATTAAACATATGCATACATACCTATTTCCTTCTTTTAGTCATCTAGGCTTCTTTCAACAATTTCCTTTCGATGATTGAAAGTACTTCAACCATCTCGACATGCTGCACTCCTTTGTCACCATACCAACATCCTTACAAACAATAAATCCCTTAACATGTGGAATTCTCAGTGAGACACTTGCTTCTTTCAATAGGCGAACCTTCTAATGAAGATTCCAATAGAGGATCTTGAAAATCCTCATCCTGCAAATGCTTCTTTCTAATGATGTATGATGAGCTCTCTACTAGATGACTTTCTTCTACCCATAAGTATTACTTACTTTTAATGAGGTTACCAAGAGCTACTTCCTTCTAATGATGATTGTCATAGACTCATGCTTTAGATATATTTCAAGATTCTTTATCTCTTGCTTAAATAATATGTTATTATGATGCCATCTCCTAAAATGATGTATTCTATCATGCTTCTAATCCTTCTTACCATGATATATATACTTTATAAAAACTAATAAGAACTTGGTGGAGAAGATTATCTCAATCATAGTAGAGATATTTTACTTCCTCCTTCTTTGATTTCTTCTTTTCATCTTCTTCCACTTTTTCGGTGATATGGGATTCTCCCCTTCCTCTTTTGTTGTTGTCCTTCTTGAGTTTGGGAAAATCTATCTTGTAGTGTCCATATTCTTGACATCCATAACATTGAACCTTTATCATATTCTTGTTCTTTTTCTGAGGACCAAACTTCCCAAAATTTCCTTTTCTTTTAGCCATGGCAGGAAATTTTTGTGCTTGCTCATTTGATGGGTTTCTTCAATTTTGCACAATGACCAAAGTTCATTGAATGGGGTAGCTTCCTTCTTTCCATAGATGCTTGATGTAAAGTTGCCCCATTCCTCTGGTAGTGCATTGAGCACTATGGTTGTCATCTCCTTATCAGACATTATTTCTCCTAATTCTTGTAGTTGACCTCTTATTTCAGATACCTCATAAACTATAAGGCTATTCCATCTTCCTTAGATATCTTCATCTTGTAGAGTTATTGTGTTAATGAGATCACTTATCTTGCAGTACTTACGGAGAATAATTCTACAATTTTGTCGTATATTATTTTGATGTCTCCAACTTTGATACATAGGGGATGAGGGGATCTTTAATGGATTCTATGAGAACCCGTTGAGCCCCTAATTCCCCTTTCATGTACTTTGCAAGATCTTGAGCTTCTTCCTTTGGAGGTTTAGTGATTGAGCCCTTTGTGGGGTGTGTGTTATATTATTTCCATGACTACGCATGGTTGGGCAGACCCAAAGATGGTGGGTGGACCTACCCATGGTTTTTTGCATGGGTTTTGCACATGGTTTTGGGCATGATGGTTTTTTGCCCATGGTATTTTGTAGATCTGGTCAAGGGAACAATGATTATGTTCTAATCTAGGGTTAATGGATTAGGGTTTATTAATGCTTTTACATGTATATATATGTATTGTAACATTGAAAGGAATATAATAAAAAATCAATCTGGTAGTCCATGTTTTGGGATCCAAGGGAGAAAATTTGTGTATATTTGTCATATGTTCTCGCCATTATATATTTTTCTATTTTTAAGAATTTGTTTGCAGGTAATTTCTATATAGGGTTAAAAACCTACATGTGGTATCAAAGTTATTTCAGCTTCAAGGGGACGCCTTTGCTACTAAGGGGTTTTGCTCAGGCCTGTCGTAGACCCTATTCAGTGGGAGATTTGTGGGATCGTTTCTTACAGTGAAAGAAGATGGTGAACAATGGAAAGATAGAGATCAAGAAATTTAATTGTTAGAGTTTTGAGTTGTGGAAGCTCAACATGGAGGATTCGTTGGTGAACCAAGATCAATGGATTGTTGTAGATCCAAACACGGCACCAATAGGAATGTTAGCAGAAGACTGGGTGAATTTAGATCGAAAAGCGAAGATCAATACTAGAGCATTTGAAAGCTTTTAATAACATGGTAAGCCAATTGTTATATGTACATATTAAAATTTCAGACAAAGATAAGTGCATCAGTTTACTGTATTCTCTACCATATTCGTGGGATAATGTAGTTGTTGCTATAGGTAGCAATACAACTACCCTGAAGTCTGATGAAATAGTCTCATCCTTATTGTTAGAGGAGATGAGATAGAAAAATATGGAGAGCCAGAATGGAGATGACTTGTATGTGAGAGGATGATCCCAGAACATAAACAAAAATAAATCCTCAAGTGGGAGATCTAAATCTCCAGGAAAATCTGTAACGGTGTGATGGAAATGTGTAAAGGAAGGGCACTACAGAAAAGACTGTAGATCTAAAGATCATAAGAAAGGAAAGGGATTTGATGATGCTCCTTCTGTAGAGGTGAAAACCACCTTAGATGAAGGTGGGGGTGTGTACTTGGCTTCGTCTTCAAGTACACATGTAGATCATGAGGCATGGTTGATTGACTCATGTGCATCCTTTCACTTCACTCCCTATAGGGAGTGGTTCTGCGAGTATGAGAAATATGATGGTGGTGATGTTTTCTTAGGCGACGATAGGAAGGACAGAATCATCAGAGATGGAGAAGTCAAGCTAAAGTTGCAAGGTGGAAGGATTAGAACACTTCTTCGCGTTCTGCATATTCTTGCATTAGCCAAAAATATGATTTTTGTAAGCAAGATAGATGATGCAGGTGTAAAAATAGTGTTCGAGAAACATACCTGCAAGATGGTTCAGGGAGAATTGGTATTTATGCAAGGAGTTAGGATTGGAACTCTATACAAGCTTTTGGGTAGCACTGTTATTGATGGGTGCAACAATTTTTGTGGTTTCTGAAAGTGTACCAGAAAACCTAGTGGTCTCTAGAGAAAATACCATCTATGGAATCCAAAGGCTTGGATATATTGGAGATAAGGGCCTTTGAATACTGCATGGTTATGGTATGGTAGAAGGTATATCTAATTTCTATCTCGATTTCGATTTTTGTGAACATTGTGTATATGGGAAGCATAATACAATGAGTTTTCCCTCAGGTGCTAAGAGGGTGAAAGGGATATTAGAGCTTGTGCATAGTGATGCGTTTGGACCTGTGTCAGTTCCATCACTAGGTAAGTCTGTACACTATGTCTCATTTATAGATGACTTCTCAAGGAATACATGGATATATTTCCTCAGGAATAAATCTGAAGTCTTTGACATGTTTAAAGAATTTAAGGATCTGTTGGAAAACCAGATAGAGAAGAAGATTAAGGTGTTGAGGACAGATAATGATGGAGAGTTTCATAGGAAGGAACTTGAAGAGTTCTGTAAGAAGTGTCATATAGCACGGTAGAATACTACTCTATACACACCTTAGCAAAATGGGGTTAAAGAAAGAATGAACATGACATTGATGGAAAAGGAAAGAAGCATGCTTAGTGGCGCTGGATTAGGGCAAGAATTCTCGACAGAGGCAGTAGATATTGCATGTTACTTGGTTAACAAATCAGCTTCGTCAACATTGGAGGATAAGACTCCACATGAGGTATGGACTGGTAAGAAACCCTCTCTTTCACATCTGAGGGTATTTGACTGTGATGCATATGTACACGTTCTAAAAGAGAAAATAACAAAGTTGGATAGTTAATCTAAAATGTTCATCTTTATTGGGTATAAGGATGGTTTAAAAGGTTATAGGATTTGGAACCCATAAATAAGGAAGGTTGTGTACAACTGAGATGTGGTGCTTAGAGAGGTGAAATATGTTATTAAACATTAAATCCTACCAAAGGAACTTGAGAAGATAGAGTTTGAAATAAAAGACGAGGAATTAGACTCTACAACAGAATAAGAATCACAAGAGGAAGAGCCACAAACTCTAGTTTTGAGAAGACCAATTTGAGAGAGAAGGCATATAGAAAGGTATAATCCATCTGCTTTCCATTCAAATTTTTATCTATCTATTATGGATGATGATCCCAAAACTATCAGGGAGGTAGTGGAATCAGAGGATGGAAAACTCTAGAAAGAGGCCATGGTTGATGAAATGGCATCTTTGGAGAAAAACGAGGCTTGGGATTTGGTGGAATTACTGGCTGGAAGGAAACCCATTGGAAACAAATGGGTGTTTAAGAAGAAGATGAATGCAAAAGGAAGGGTGGAGAAATACAAATCTCGACTAGTAGAAAAAGGTTATTCCCAGGTGCCTTGAATTTATTTCGGTGATATTTTTTTCTCCTGTTGCCAAGTTGGCTTTTATTAGATTATTTCTATCTGTTGTTACTGCTTTTGATTTTGAGGTAGAACAGATGGATGTGAAGACAACATTTCTTCACGGGGATATGGAAGAAGAGATCTACATGATGCAACTATAAGGCTTTGTGGTGAAGGGTAAGAAATAACTAGTATGCAGGTTAAAAAAGTCTTTGTATGGGTTAAAATAGCCACCAAGTTTGTGGTATGAGAAATTTGATACATATATATGGGGACTTGGCTTCACAAGAAGCAAATTGGAGCATTGTTTGTATTTTAAATTAAATGGTGACTATGTTATTTATTTGGTCTTGTATTTGGATGATATGTTGTTAATTGGAGATGACAAAGAAATTATCCAAGATTTGAAGACCCAATTGTCCTCCAAATTTGACATGAAGGATCTTGGTGCTGCAAACTATATTTTGGGTATGGAAATTAAACGAGATCAGGGAAAGAGGAAGCTCTGGTTAAACCAGAGGAAGTATGTCGAGACAATATTATAAAGGTTTAATGTGCAGGATAGTAACAGATGAAGGTTCATGTTCTTGTAGGTGTAAATTTATTTGTTGAACAATGTCCCAAGACACAAGAAGAGGAAGAGGAAATGTCTCGTGTTCCATATGCAAGTGCAACTAGTAGCTTGATGTATGTAGTGGCATGTACTAGACCAGACATTCCATATGCAATGGGAGTATTGAGCAAGTTTATGTCAAAACCAGGGAAGTAGCATTGGACAACAGTGAAGCGGGTTTTCATGTATTGGCGTGGCACTAGTGATTATGGTATGTGCTATCAAGGAAGACTAGGATTGGATAGATTTTTGGACATCCGTGGCTTTGTTGATGCAAACTGGGCTGGAGATTTAGATTAGAGAATATCTAAAAGTGGGAATGTGTTTAATCTATTTGGAGGAGCATTCAGTTGGATGAGCAAAAGATAGTCTATAGTGGCTCTTTCAACTACAGAGGATGAATATATGGTAGCGACTCAAGCAAGTAAGGAAACAATTTGGTTGCAGAGATTGTGTTCAAGTATGGGGTTGGCACAATGAGTTATAAGGATAGACTGTGATAGCTGAAGTGCAATTTTCTTGGAAAAGAACCCTGCTTATCATTAAAAGACAGAGCAAATTGATGTTTAGTATCACTTTGTGAGGGAGATGGTTGAGGACAAAAAGGTGTTGCTAGTAAGGGTTGACACTTTGAAGAATGTTGCAGATGTGTTCAAGAAGTTTGTGAGCACTGCGAAGTTTTCTTAGTGTAGAGAAATAATGGGGGTTGCAGGATTGGACCAATGGTTAAGCTCTCTTGTGACCCCCTATGTGGAAACAAAACAACAAATCAGAGAATGTTGGGTGTTTGTTATATTCTTTCCATGACTACCCATGGTTGGGCAGACCTACCCATGGTTTTGTGCATGGGTTTTGCACATGATTTTGGGCATGATGGTTTTTTGGCATGGTGTTTTGTAGATCCGATGAGGGGAACTATAGTTATTTTCTAATTCAGGGTTAATGGATTGGGGTTTATGAATGCTACGACATGTATATATATGTATTGTAACATTGAAAGAAATATAATGAAAAATCAATCTGGTAATCATGGTTTTTGGATCCAGGGGAAAATCTTTGTGTATATTTGTTTTATGTTCTTGCCATTGTATATATTTTTCTTTTTAATAATTCATTTGCAGGTAATTTATGTACAGGGTAACATGTTATATGACTTCATTTTCTATGAGGATCAAAATTTTCTTGTTTTTCCATGCAAGAAAACCAACTTGTTTCTTTCCTTGCAAAAAGACATTTTGATGGATTCAAATGTGGACATAAAGATACTTGTGAGATACTCCTTGATGACAATATCTTCAACTTGTTGCCTTCTTTATTTTGACGATGATATTGATAGCGAAAGATGACTTATTTGATGAAAATAACTTCCTTAAAAAGTGATTCTTGACTCAAGAAGAGGGATATCACCTTGAATCCTTGATGATGATGACAACACCTTTCTTCTTTCTTTCCTTGGATGTAAAGGCTTCAAGATACTTTGAATGAGTGAATTAGGGTTTTTGAGGTCTTCTTTAGTAGTTTCCTTCAAGATGATGATGTAATCCTTGTCCTTTTGAGATGAGTGGTCCCTTTTGACGAATGACGCTTTTGATAATATTCTAGTGCTTCAGCCCTTGAGTGTCCTTCTTAAGCTTCCCTTACTTGACTTGTCACCTTAGCTATAATACCATGTTGAGAAATCTAGGGGTAGCTAATGTTATATGATTTCTCGAACTTTGATAACTGTTTATGATATATTTTTACTTAACTTGATAAGCTTATTCTTTCACTTAATTATTATTAGTTTTCTTTTATCATCAAACAACTATCAATTAGTAAAGTAAATGAGACAATAGGACACAATATGTAGGAAATCATCCAGGGCCAAAACCTCTCCAATTTGACAGGAAAACCCACCAAAATTATTTCCCTTCTTATAGATCTTCAATTGACGAATTCCAAGACCCTTGACGAAGACCCTTCAAGACCAAGTCACACCTTGCTTCTAGCAACTTCTGTAAATTTGACTTCCAATCACTTCTTCTGCAATTTCAACCTACCCAGCATCTTCTTCTGCAACTTCGATCTGCCCAACATCTTCTTCTGCAACTTCGACTTGTCTAGCAGATTCTTCTGCAACTTTGATCTAGCCAGCAGATTCTTCTCTAACTTAGACTTGTCCAGTAGATTCTTCTGCAAAAACCCTATCCCTTACACATGTGAGAAACAATGGTGTATTCATGCTCCTCTCTTATTCACTTGAATAGATTCTCTCTCCTAGAGAGTTTAGTTCGCAAAATAGATCTTCTTGATGACCTATCTACACTTATGCAACTCGGTTTTTTTGCAACAATATGTGCCTTAATTCCTTCACACTTGTGGAGAGAAGTAGCCCAAAAATAGATCCGAAAAAACTCAACTTTTTCCTTCTTCCTTCATATTCCTTTTTTTCACACTTCTTTTTGCACTTGTGATCAAAATCGAGTGAATGAAGTATGTATCTCCAAGTGAGGTCGAAGTCTCCTTTGTATAGAATTCTCATAGGGTCAAATTGCTTCTTTTAGGCCGATTTGATCTTTGCATTATGACTAGGTCATGGAGGGTATTTTGACTCAAATTTGACTTAAATAAATTCTTTTTACAATATGTAACATACCCAAATGGGTCTTCACTACATGACCATGGCATTCTTGACTTGTAGACTTAATGACAAACCCTAGAAGCTCACAATGGGAGCTTGACCTGTAAAATAAATTCCCTTGACCATGAAACCTATGCCTCAAGATTTACATTAATAAATTTAATTTTCTCTTTTCATTAAGTACATAAAATCATGATTGTATATGTCATTATGAAGACCGAACCTAGTTACATATTTCAACAATATCATGGTTTGGATTACCGTTTCACTAGGGGTTTCAAGTGTTAGCTACCAAGAACACACTCGAGAAGAGATGAAAAGGAGCCTTTCAATAATGAATAAGAGAATTAAGGCACTAAAGGACATAATACTCCAAAAATACAATGTACTTAAAGACCTTGGAATTAGGAGTGCTAGGATAGTTTCCAATCTTATCAATATTAAGGAACAATTATAGTTGCTAGTGGGGAAGCAACAAAAATCCACCTTTGAGATATGTAGCATATCTCTTTAGCAACATTGGACAAGGCTTGCAGTGCCCTATGTCGACATGAGAGATTTTATAACCCTCATAAAGATGAAGTGATGACACATAACAATGCGATGAATGGTTGGTATGAGGAAGCAAGAGCCTAATCTTGCAGGTTGCTTCTGCAAGATGCCTATATTAATATTATAGTTATCATCATAGTATCACATTAGAAGCAGGTTGGACTTTAATCTACTAGTAGGATCCTAGTGGATTACTTCACCATGCAATATAGTTATACAAAGAAATTGAGATTCACTATATTTTATTAATGTAACAAGGATTCTTCATATTCATTTGGGATCCTGGTATTGGATGGGATTTGCTTGAGGACAAGAAAATTTGGGAAGGGAGGATCGTAATGTCCCTTCTTGACCCTTGGAGGAAAAAGGAGATTGATTCTTAGCCTATCTAGATCCCATAAGCTAATGACATGAAGAATAAGGGGTCATCATAATAAAACCATAAACCATGGTATTTGCTAGCTTCAATATTAAGAGATATACCCTAGCTATAGATATTTGTCTTCGGGGTTAGAATACACTCCCTAACCAATTATTCATCTAAACAATGTAAACTTTGAAACGTGAACTATAAACTCAAAACGGGAACTCTAGCCAAAAAACCCTGTAAAAACATAAAAAACAGTGCTAAAAACGAAAAGTGTTGATGCTGGAATAACACTCTTTTTTTTTAAAGGGTAAATTTTCAACATGTTTTAAAAATGGCGGTGAAAACCAATTTTTTGTGTAAAAATTGTCTAAAAAACACCTTCAAAACGAAAAGTGTTGATGTTCGAATAACACTTTTTTTTCAATAGTAAATTTTGTGCAAAAAACACCCTCAAAACGAAAAGTGTTAACGCTAGAATAACACCTTTTTTTTTCCAAAGGTAAAATTTCAACATTTCGAAATAATGGCGTAAAAGATTTTATCATGACCCCGA